>JAGFNQ010009975.1:0-39201 GCA_024364735.1 Boesenbergia rotunda
AACTCATTTTCGAGGAGTGGTTTAGTGAAGATGTCAGCTAGGTTTGACTTGGACTCTACGTGTGAGAGTACAATATCTCCCCTAGCTACATGATCTCTAATGAAGTGGTGACGCACCTCAATATGTTTGGTCCTAGAATGATGGACTGGATTTTTGGTTAAGTTAATTATGCTAATGTTATCACATAACACTTGCACACCCTTGTAACTCAATCCATAGTCCTTTAAAGTATGTATCATCCACAACAATTGTGATACACTCTCTCCCATGGCGATATATTCTTCCTCGGTCGTGGAGAGAGCAACACAATGTTGCTTCCGACTTGACCAACTTACTAAGGACGAGCCTAAGAATTGGCAACCCCCACTTGTGCTTTTCCGGTCCAACTTACATCCAGCGTAGTCGGAATCAGTATAGCCAATTAAATCAAAAGATTCGGTACGGGGGTACCATAGACCGACACCAATTGTGCCCTTGAGATATCTCAAAATTCGCTTAACTACAATTAAATGAGATTCCTTGGCACAAACTTGATACCTAGCGCACATACCCACAGCAAATAGGATATCCGGTCGACTAGCTGTGAGGTATAGCAAACTACCTATCATGCTTCGATATTGAGTCAAATCAACGGGTTTACCACTCTCGTCGTTGTCTAATCTTGTGTTTGTGGCCATGGGAGTGGTTACCTCTTTTGAATCACTCATGTTGAATTTTCAAAGCATTTCTTGTGTATACTTTGATTGGTGCACATGGATACCATCGCGAGTTTGCTTGATTTCAAGTCCAAGGAAGAAGGTCAACTCTCCCACTAGACTCATTTCAAACTCACTCTCCATGTGTCCAATGAACTCATTTAAATAGCCCCTATTGTTTGAGCCACAAATTATGTCATCGACATATACATGGGCTACAAAAATATTGTCACAATCTCTTCGTAGAAATAGTGTAGGGTCTATTTGGCCTCTAACGAAGCCCTTCTCAATTAGAAATGTCGACAACCGCTCATACCAAGCTCGGGGTGCTTGTTTAAGGCCATAAAGTGCCTTCTTGAGCTTGAACACGTGGTTTGGAAATTTGGTACTCTCAAACCCCGGAGGTTGTTCGACATAGACCTCTTCTCTAATCAAACCATTTAAGAAGGCCGATTTGACATCCATCTGGTATAATTTGAAGCCACGATGTGCTGCAAATGCGAGCATCAATCGGATGGACTCTAATCGTGCCACGGGAGCATAAGTCTCATCATAATCAAGGCCTTCAACTTGACTGTAGCCCTTGGCTACCAAGCGTGCCTTGTTTCTAATGATTTCTCCCTTGTGGTTCAATTTGTTTTTGAAGACCCATTTGGTTCCAATGATGGTGGTCTTCTTAGGTCTAGGGACTAAGTCCCAAACTTCACTCCTCTCAAATTGACCTAGTTCATCTTGCATT
Organism: Boesenbergia rotunda; assembly: GCA_024364735.1. NCBI lineage: Eukaryota > Viridiplantae > Streptophyta > Magnoliopsida > Zingiberales > Zingiberaceae > Boesenbergia > Boesenbergia rotunda. The sequence continues at coordinate 1,435 of JAGFNQ010009975.1, forward strand.
GCAATGATCCAATCAGGATCACTTAATGCTTCATCAATTTTCCTAGGTTCAATTTCGGAAATTAGGGCAACTTCATTAGCCTCATTCCGGAAGAATGATCTAGTTCTAACCCCCTGATGGATGTCTCCAACAATTTGGTCTTGGGGATGACTAGAGGCTAATCTAGTTTGCCTTGGTGTTGGTGGTGCTTCTTGAACGGGTTCACTAGACACAAGTTCAGCCTCAGGATCCGGCTGATCAATGGGTTGTCTAGGTTCACCGTCATCAGACTCATCACCATCAACAACACTTGGAGTTTCATTCAAACTTAGTCTCCTAAGTTCGAGTTGAACTCCTTCTACATTTTCTGATTGGTCAATTGATTTTGGAATTTCTTCAAAAACCACATCAGAAGACTCTTCAACTAATCTAGTTTTCTTGTTGTAGACTCGATAGGCTTTGCTAACGAGGGAATACCCGACTAGTATCCCTTCATCAGCCTTTGCCGTGAACTTTCCAAGGTGATCCTTGGTGTTTAGGATGAACACCTTACAACCAAACACCCTAAGGTGTTTAACCGTAGGTGGTTTTCCAAACCAAAGTTCATGGGGAGTCTTTCCTAAAAACCTATGGATGAGGACTCGATTTTGCACATAGCAAGCTGTATTTACAGCTTCAGCCCATAAGTAACTCGGAGTGAGTACTCATTAAGCATGCTTCGTGCAGCCTCTTGGAGTACACGGTTCTTCCTCTCTACAACACCATTTTGTTGTGGTGTTCTAGGAGTAGAGAACTCATGTCTATAACCTCTATCTTGACAAAATTCTAAAAACCTTGTTTTGAAATTCACCTCCATGATCACTTCTAATTGTCTTAATGGTTGATGATTTTTCATTTTCAACTCTTCTACAAAAAGAAATGAAAATATCTAAGGTTTGGTCCTTATATTTTAAAAAGTAAGTCCATGTGTATCTAGTAAAATCATCAATGATAACAAAGCAATATCTACTTCCATTCAATGATATGATGGTACTACAATCAAATAGATCCATGTGAAGTAAATCTAGTGCATTGGAAGTACTTACAGCGCTTTTACCTTTATGTGCAGATTTTGTTTGCTTACCCATTTGACATGCATCACAAAGTTTGTCTTTCTCGTACTTGACGCTTGGTAAGCCACGGACTAGTCCCTTGTTGGCCAACTTCTGGATGTTCTTCATGTTCACATGAGCTAATCTCCGGTGCCAAAGGGTGGACTCTTCTTCTTTTGACATGAGACACTTAGCAAAAGCATTAGTAGCACTTTTAAATGAAACTTGATAAATATTGTCTACTCTTGCTCCTACTAGTACCGTGTCCAAGGTGTCATTTTGTCTAACTAGACATTGACTTGGTTGGAAGTCAATTATGTAACCCGTGTCACACAATTGACTCACACTTAGGAGATTAAATTTCATCCCCTTGACTAGAAGGACATTTAAAATTCTAAGACATTCGGATATTTGAATGTCTCCTATCCCTATGACCTTAAGACTACCATTGTTACCAAATGATACATTACCTCTACTTTCCTTGTGAAGTGTGGTAAACAATGATCTATCCCCGGTCATGTGTTTGGAGCATCCACTATCAACGAACCAAGTTGATAGATGCTCCCCCTCAATCATAACCTACACAATTCGAAAAATAGAAGTTTTAGGTACCCAAACCTTGGGATCTAAAGCATCAACTAAACATGACTTAGGCACCCATGCCTTGACCATTTTCTTTTGGATTTTGGGTGTCCTAGATTGCCTCATATCAGTCCTAGACATGAGAGATACAAATGACGGTTTCTTAGGACGGTAACCAATACCGGCCCTATTGTAAACCGCTCTTTGGGCATTTAGGATCATATCTAGGGTCTTAGAGCTAGTTGAGAACTTTCCAAGAATATTCTTGAGCTTCTCAACTTTACTCTTCAATGATTGGTTTTCCTCTACTAACTATTCATCATGCAAGTCATTGACTCCCTCAACCTTAGAGGACTTCAAATTCTCAATTTCAAGTTTTAATGATTTAATTTCATCTTCTAGCAGTTCAACATGTAAATCATCAATGTTATCATCCCTAGAAGCTTTCAATTGATCAATTTCTAATTGCAATGCCTTAGCCTTATTCTTAGATTTTTTAAGCATACTAGTTAAACATGCAATTGTTCTATAACACTTTTCAAGCTCGGGAGAAATTACCTCTTCACCATCCGAAGATGATGAAGCCGCGTTTGAGGAGCTTGAAGATTCATCACAGCTCGGGAGAAGTTACCTCTTCACCATCCGAAGATGATGAAGCCGCATTTGAGGAGCTTGAAGATTCATCACTGCTTGCCTCTCCAAGAGCCATGAGTGCAACTTGCCTTGTGCTCTTCTCCTCCTTCTCTTCATCGGATGAGCTAGAGGATGACTCATCCCAAGTGGCCTTCAAAGCCTTCTTCTTCTTCTTGGATCTCTCTTCTTTTCTTTTGGATTTCTCCTCCTTCTTCTTTAGTTTTGGACATTCAATCTTGAAATGCCCTTTCCTACCACACTCAAAGCAAGAGATATTAGTCTTATCAAGTTTGGATTCACTAGAGTTACCTCTACTCTTGAATCGTCTATCCCTTCGCATCATTCTTCGCACAAAGTTCGCCATCTCGGAGGAAGAAGAGCCGCTGCCATCTTCCTCAGAATCAGAAGAGGATGAAGACGAAGAGGCCTCCTTCTCCTTCTTCTTCTCCTTCTTCTTCTTATTGGTTCGGTCCCCTGCAACTAAGGCAATCCCCTTCTCCTTGGGGCCTTTGTTAGCCATTTCTGCAATTCCATCTCACAAAATAAGTCATCTAACTTTACAATAGATAAATCCTTGGATACTTTGTAGGCATCCACCATGGATGACCACAAAGCATTCCTTGGAAATGCTTTCAAGACATACCTCGCAAGGTCGCGATTCTCGACCTTTTCATCAATTGAATGAAGCCCATTGAGGACTTCCTTGAACCGGCTATGGAGCTCACTTACCGACTCATTCTCCTTCATGGAGAGATTTTGGAGTTGATTGAGGAACAAATCCCTCTTGGCAATTCTTGAGTCCCGGGTGCCCTCGTGAAGCTCGATGAGTTTGTTCCACAAGTCCTTCGCACTTGTGAAAGGACCAACCTTGATGAGTTGGTCTTTGTTCATGCCACATTGTAGAGTGACAACCGCCTTCGCGTCGGCTTCACTCTTTCGCGTTTGTTCGGCAGTCCACCGTGAAGACTCGAGTTCTTTGCCTTCGTCATCCTTAGGAGGGATGAATCCCTCCTTCACCGCGAACCAAGTGTGGATATCCATCTTCAAATAGTATTCCATCTTTGATCTCCAATATTGAAAGTCGGCGCCGTCAAAGAATGGAGGTCGGGTGGTAGAGAAGCCTTCTCTCAAAGCCATCTTGTTGATAACTCTTGGATGTTAAGCCGTAAACAGAGCCCCTTGCTCTGATACCACTTGTTGGAAACGAGATGGCTAGAGAGGGGGGGGTGAATATAGTCAATCACTTTTCTTTGAAACTTAACAAGTTTCTTGCACTCAACTTATCAGTAGCACAGCGGAAGAAACGAAATGAAGCAGTGCAGTTAATGAAAACAGAAACCGAAAACAAACAACCACAATTAGCAAGATCGCTAACAAGGAGGGTTTACAAGGTTCGGGGATAACTTGCCCCTACTCCTTGGCGTGCCCTTAAGGTGGGCGATCCCTTGATCGTCGGCAGATCAAGCCCCGGTTATCACCGGATAGAAAGCAATCTCCTTCTCGGTGGAGAAACCTCTCCACAGTGTTTCAATCACAGATAAAGTTTAAGCACAAAGAAACAACTAGAAGGATCTTACTCAAACACTTAGCAAGGACAAGAACACAGCAAGCTTCCCTGAGCTCCACCCAGTGGCGATCTCACGCAAGAACCCTTCCTCGTGTCTTCCCACTGTCGGACTCCAAGCTCCTTGTTCTCTCCTTCAAGTGCTCAAGTAATGGATGATTGCTTCTCGAAATCAATGGCTTGCATAAAGTGATGAAGCTTCAAGAACACAGCAAGCTCGTAATGGAGAACTCAAGGCGCAGCAAGAAGATTAGTTCCAGAACTCTGCTTCCACGAAGCTTGCTTCCGCACTTTTGATTCTCCTCACAGCACCAGGTGACAACATCCTCCGTAGCCTCTAGCTGCCAACGCCAGCTATCACTGAGCCCTCTCTGGTCTTCCTGAGATCCCCTCAGCCAAGCCCCAGTCTCGGCTCCAGTCTGCAGCTCGGTCGTTACAACCTGAAATGGAGAATCGGACAAACCTGCTCCAAGGAAAGCCTCCATTGACCTCTCCTTGAGTGTTTGAATCCTCGCCTGTCACCTGCAGCTTAATCAGGGTGTTAGAGCAGCGTATCACACAGTAAATCAAATATCAGATGTAAGTGGCAGCAAATCGGATATGGTCAGACGCGATCAGAGCGTCTGACAGTGCGATTTGAATTAAAGTGATCAGTCACCGGACCGATCAAAGGCTTGTGGGTCGGTCACCAGACCGATCCACTGCTTCGCTGGTATTCCCAGCTCTCACGGCTATACACGCCTGATCGGTCACCGGACCGATCAGAGTGAAGCCTGATCGGTCACCAGACCGATTAGAGTGAAGCCTGATCGGTCAACCCAGACCGATCAGGACAGATGAACAGTGATTTTTTAATCAGATCTAAAGTCCCTGATCGATCAACGGACCGATCCAGGACTTGATCAGCAAGGGAACTCACTCACCGTCCGCTCCCTGATCGGTCACCAGACCGATCAGGAGCAAGGCAGTGAGGAAGCAGCTTGCTCCCTGATCGGTCACCGGTCCGATCAGGAGCCACACAGTAGGTTCCCAACCTCACTGTGTGCTCCCTGATCGGTCACCAGTCCAATCAGACATCGCTGGATTGGTCACCAGACCGATCCACGAAGGAGCAGCGTGCCAATGTCCCTGATCGGTCACCAGACTGATCCAGGGACTCAAACCTAGCCCTCCAAGCTAGGAATTCATCCACCTTAGCCCTCCAAGCTAAGGATTTTTCCATCTAACCCTCCAAGTTGGGAATTTGCACCTAACCCTCCAAGTTAATACTTTTCACCTAGCCCTCCAAGCTAGGACTTTTCACCCAACCCTTCCGAGTTAGAACATCATCCAACCTAGCCCTCCAAGCTAGGCACCTGACCCTCCAAGCCAGGACTTTTTCACCTAATTCTCCAGGATGGGAATTTGCACCTAACCCTCCAAGTTAGGACTTTTCACCTAGCCCTCCAAGCTAGGATTTTTCACACCTAACCCTCCAGGTTAGGATTTTCCAACACCTAGCCCTCCAGACTAGGATTTTCAACACCTAACCCTCCAGGTTAGGATTTTCCAACACCTAGCCCTCCAGACTAGGATTTTCCATACCATGCCTGATCCCCGATCAGGACTTAATCATAATCAATAATCATCCACCTAAACTTAAATCGGTGTCAACACCAAAACAACAATCAGGGCTAGACTGCATCAACAAGATCTTACCTTACATAATTTAAGTATGTTTGCTTTATGTTTACTTATGATAGGAATGTTTCTAGACTAACCATACAAGTAGATGTGATACCCTCTATGGTTCTAGAACGATAAGGAATGCTTATGACTAAGTATACAAATACAAAATTATGGAATCATATTTTTACCTGGGAATGGAAACTTAGGGTAGTACCTTACTTTACCTTATAATGAAAAAAAAGGATACAAATGCATGTATATACATGAAAATGATAAATGATCTTATACTAGCTTATTGTTGTAATATGAAAACAGCATGGCTAGAAGAAGTACTAGAATTAATGATACCTTATGATAGAGAGTACTTTTAGGATATGTAAATATGAACGATACCTTACCTTACTTTATGATATCTAACTGTACAGATGATTGATTAGTCGTAAAACAATGAAGTAAATATAGGGAAATAGTAAATAACTTGTAGAAGAATGATAATGTGCGAGAGTAGACGTATAGGTTAGTAGTATGATTTAATAATCTAGAGTTAGTAAAGTTAAATATTAATAATGTGTATATGTTAAGAGTAATTTGTGAAGAGTAGTGAATATAATTAGTACATATATGCAAAATGATTGAAGTAGTAGTAGAAATAAATATTAGGACTAGTAGATTAGTGACCTGGTGCAGTGGTTGTAGAAAAAGATTAGTAGAAGATTATACGATATATGAGAAGATGAATGATAAAAACTTTGAGACAAGTAGAGTTGCATCAAAAAAAATTTTGTAATGTAGAGAATGTGGTACATGTATATTGTGCGAGAAGTAATAAGAATATTTCCAGAGTTAGAAAATAATAAGAATGAGCAAAGAGAATAAAGAAGAAGTGGAAGAGTGAGATAGAGATTAAATAAAGTAGAAGAGGTATAACAGAAGATAATGAAATTAGAGATGTAATAGTAAATCTAGTAAGAAAAGAAGAACTACTAATAGAAGAGAAGTAGAATTCAGGTAAAGATTAAATAGAAGAACATAAAGAAGTATAGAGAATATGATTAAGCATTGTGAAGTACGTAGATTGAGAACGATAAGAGTAGAATATGATGTAAAGCTTAGTAGAGTATGAGAAGAAAAGGCAGAAAGTGTTTTATAAAAAAAGTTGCTGGCCAAAGAAGGATCGAAACCTCGACCGCTCATTACGAGAGAAGAGTCTCCATCAGAAGTTGTAACCGGTAGTTAATTTAGTTTAATGAGATTAGGTTGGTCCAATCAGTTTTGGTTCAAACCATTAGTTGGTTTAACCAAACCAGTTTGATCAAATAATCCGAACTAAACTAACTGATTTGATCACTATGTTGAACCCTAACTTAAATAGGCTTAAGTGAAGCAACCACAGTAAGACATACAAATCGATCAGACCAGTAGCATAAGAAATTGTAACTACTAAAGTAAAGGGAACTTATTGTTTTTGGGTGCTTCTTTCTGTGCATATATTTGTGAATTGAAAAAAAAAGAAAACTAATTTTGTTACTGGTTTTTGTCAGTTTTGTACTAACTATGTCATTTTTCAATTCCAGATGTCGCATGAGATGTGCACCACGATTCGTTGCAATGAGCGAGGTCGTGAGCTAATGGAGCAGATAGAAGAAGTTGACTATAGTCCGATTCTTAGAATCCAAGGCAATATAGGAAAATTGGATCGACTATTTTGGAAACTCGAGCAGGAAGAGTTCCCAATCTTGGATGACTATAGAATTGGAGCATTGATTCATTCATTGCCAAAGCGTGCGAGAGAAGTTGCACATCAGATATGGGGGCATCATGAATGTCGTATCTCATATGCTGAGTTATGTAAGCAGCTACTTCGCCATGAGTTCCCAGAGGATCTAGAAGATTCTGAGGAGGAAGATCCCAAAATGTTCGAGGAAGATCCCGAAATGTTCGAGGAAGATCCGGAAATGGTTGAGGAAGATCTTGAAATGCCTGAGAAAAATCCTGAAATAGATGAGGAAGATCCTGATATTGTAATGATCGAGGAAGATCCTGAAATGTTCTAGGAAGATCCCGAAATGTTCAAGGAAGATCCGGAAATGTTCGAGGAAGATCTTGAAATGCCTGAGGAAAATCCTGAAGTAGTTGAGGAAGATCCTGATATTGTAATGATAGAGGAAGATCCTGAAATATTAGAGGAAGATCCGATGGAATCTGTAGAAGATCCCGAGACTGGCCGATTAGAGATGAACGAGAGAGTGATAGCCACTACCATAATATTTTTTATTATGGGAATGATGTCAACCTATCTAGTTCATTAAATTCTACTGTTTGTTGTACGAACTTATTAGGCCTATTAAATAAAGTTGTGCTATGTGTTAACTGACTTGACAAATGATTAGTTCGTTTAATGGGATATATATAATATAATTGATCAATGTTAATTAGACTCGATTTTGTAAACCAAGTCTAACATAGAGTATAAGATATGTGTTGATAGAGATTTCGAGAAAGTGGGAAAAAAAGAGAGAGAAGAGATAAAAGATGATAAAGTAATAAGTAGAAAAATGACTAAGATTAGAAGATAACTGAGGGGGTAATGAGATTCGGGAAGAAAGGAAAGCTAAGTCCGCGCTATGTGGGACCGTACAAGATCCTGAACAGAATTGGCAAGGTGGCTTACGAGCTCGAGCTACCTCAGGAGATGTCATCAATGTAACACCCAATAATTTTCATGAATTATTAGGAATTTTTCTGAATTTTCTGGCAATTTTTCGAAATTAAAAAAAAAAAGAAAAAAATTCAGAGCAAGTTAAGGGAAGTCAAGTAGTTGTAACCTAAGGCTAAGGATAAGGTAAAGTTAAGGTTAAGTAAAAGTGACGTCTGCCTTAAGAGAGAGAAGTCGGGCCGTCACAGAGTGGTATCAGAGCAGGTTTCCATCCTTCCGCCACACTGACATCAAGCATCAATCCTGCCGCCTGCCAAGTAAGAAGTTCATATGTTGTAGTTTTGTATACTTTTCATTATTGACTGCTAGTATCAGAAAGTGCATGATGATAAGGAAGTATGTTAGTATTATTATATGCTATTATGTGCATGATTAGTAAATGTTATTATGAGTATAATGATCAGTAATGCTATTATGAGTATGATGACAGTATGATGATATGACATATGTTATATGAGTATGATGATAGTATGATGATGAGTATGATGATAGTATGGTGATATGACATATGCCATATGAGTATGATGATATGAGTAGGATGATAGTAAAGTAATGAAATGTCCTTATTGATGAAATGTCATTACCCTCTTTATGATATAAAGTAAGAGAATGTCAAGAGGACGTCCTAGATGATGTAAAGTAAGAGAATGCCAAGAGGACATCCTAGAAAGGCCCAAAACGAGGAGCGAGCTCCGAAAGGGCAAGAGGCAGAGTCAGTACCACCACCAAGTCTCTTAGAGGTGGTAGCGCAGCTATGGAGACAGTTAGCAGAATAACAGCAAGTTATTGCCACCATGATAGCTAACCAGTATGCCACTCTGTTACCCCGTTGGTGGAGAATGTAGTGGCACCAGTTGTGAAAAAGACCCATCGGTTACTTCTGTAATCCCGGCAAGGGGGGTGAGGCAAGAAGCGTACCTCATTCAGTAGAAGAAACTGAAGCCAGGGAACTTCCCAGGCACAAGCAAACCATGGGATGCTTAAGCATGGTTCAAAACGTTGGAAAGAATAGTAGGGCTACTGGACTGTCATGAGGTAGAGAAGATAAAGTGTGCATCTTTCTGACTTACGGGAGATGCTAGGATGTGGTGGGAGAAAGTTAAGGCCAAGAGAAATATCAGCTAGATGACATGGGCCGACTTCGAGACTGAGTTCTTCGAAGAATAGTTTCACATGCGAGTAACCAACAAGCATTATGACGAATTCACGGAGTTCAAACAAGGAGACTTATCCGTGGATGAAGCAGTGAAGAAGTTTAATCGGTTAGCTCGTCTGTGCCCAGAGCTAGTTAGCACAGAAAAAGAGATAGTCAGGCTAATGCTCAAGATGTTAAGGCCTGAGATAGCGTTAAATGGGGCTAGCGGTGTTAAGAGGCCGCAAACCTCCGAAGAACTGATAAGTAGTGCTTTGATCACTGAGCACTACTTAAACAGTATAAAGGCCACCAGAAATATTGAACGATGAAGTTCTTAACAACTTTACCGTCGTGGGAAGTAATGGCCTCTACTGAGAGGCTGAGGGCAGTACCAATCTGGATTTCCAACCGAGAGCTCTACAGTGACTTGGTAGTCCTTGAGATGAAGGATTACGATGTCATTTTAGGGATTGACTTCTTGAGCAAGTACAATGCTTTTATAGACTGCCGCAAGAGAAAAGTCAAGTTCACACCAGAAGTAGAACCTCCATTCGAGTTTATTGGAGACCCAAAGAGAAAGGCAAAAAGGTTCCTATCTACCTTACAAGCTCAGAGAATGTTAGAGAAGGGGTGCTCTGGTTTTCTAGCTCATATAGTAGATGCAAGACAAAGAGAAGGATTAAAGAAAGAGGAAGTGAGGGTAGTCTGTGACTATCCGGAGGTATTTCCTAAAGAGTTACCAGGACTCCCTCCCAATCGAGAAATTGAATTTGAAATTGAGTTGGTTCCAGGAACCAACCCAATTTCAAAGGCACCTTATCGCATGGCACCAGCAGAACTGAAAGAGCTGCAAGAACAGTTACAAGAGCTGTTCGACAAGGGTTTCATCCGCCCTAGTCATTCACCTTGGGGAGCTCCTGTGTTGTTCGTCAAGAAGAAAGATAGATCCATGCGAATGTGCATAGATTATCGAGCCTTGAATGAGGTAACCATCAAGAACAGATATCCCTTGCCAAGGATAGATGATTTATTCGATCAGTTGAAGGGAGCCACGGTGTTCTCCAAAATAGATCTACGATCAGGTTACCATCAACTCAAAGTGAAGGAGAGTGATGTGCCAGGGACTGCTTTCAGTACAAGATATGGGCACTACGAGTTTGTGGTTATGCCCTTTGGAGTGACAAACGCCCCTGCGACGTTTATGGATCTAATGAATCGAGTGTTCAAGGATTTTCTTGACAAGTTCGTCATTGTCTTCATTGATGATATCCTAGTGTATTCAAAGACTCAGGAAGAACATGACGAACACTTGAAGATAGTGTTGCAGACCTTACATCAGAGGGAGTTGTACGCCAAATTCTCAAAGTGTGAGTTTTGGCTTGACCAGGTGGCCTTTCTAGGCCACATCATTTCCAAAGAAGGCATTATGGTAGACCCAGCCAAGATTGAAGCAGTTAGTAACTGGAGTCGACCAACAAATGCTAGTGAGATCAGAAGTTTTTTGGGTTTAGCAGGGTACTACAGAAGGTTTGTAGGAGACTTTTCAAAGATAGCTTCTCCACTTACAGCCCTTACCAGAAAGAATAAGAAGTATGAGTGGACTGAAGACTGTGAGCAGAGTTTCCTTGAGTTGAAGAAGAGACTGACAAGCGCTCCTATTCTTACAGTACCCGAAGGTGATAAGAGCTTTGATATATACAGTGATGCATCAAAGCTAGGACTTGGAGCCGTACTTATGCAAGAAGGCAAAGTCATAGCTTATGCTTCCAGGCAACTCAAGGATTATGAAAAGAATTACCCCACTCATGATCTGGAGTTGGCAGCTGTAGTCTTCACTCTAAAAATATGGAGACATTACCTGTATGGAGTGCAGTGCAAGATTTATACAGATCACCAGAGTCTGAAATATTTCTTCACTCAGAAAGACCTCAATATGAGACAGCGAAGGTGGCTTGAGTTAGTGAAGGATTATGACTGTGAGATCCTTTACCACCCTGGTAAGGCAAATAAAGTAGTAGATGCACTAAGTAGAAAGACGTGTGCCACTTTGATGTCCTTGTCATCATTATCACCACCATTACAGAAGGAAATAGTAGATTATGGAGTTGAGATCATTTATGGGCAGTTAGCTCTATTGACACTAGAGTCAACCTTGCTTGAAGATATACAGAAAGAGCAAGCTGAGGATTCTGATATCCAAAGGATCAAGCAAGAGATACAAGAAGGAGAAAGTAAAGAGTTTAGAGTATCTGACAGTGGGATACTCTATTATGGTGACCGTTTATGTGTCCCCAATAGTGAAGAGCTGAGAAAGAAGATTCTTGAAGAAGCCCATAGAACTCCCTACTCAATGCACCCTGGTTCCACTAAGATGTACCAGGACTTGAAAAGAAGATTTTGGTGGTCCGGAATGAAAAGAGACATAGCTAAGTATGTCAACACCTGCCTGACATGTCAGAGAGTTAAAGCAGAACACCAGAGACCAGGAGGTGTCCTACAACCCATTCAGATTCCAGAGTGGAAATGGGAAGACATAGCCATGGATTTCATAGTTGGTCTACCAAAGACAACTAATGGTTATGACGCTATTTGGGTAATAGTAGACAGATTGACCAAGTCTGCCCACTTCTTGGCAATCAAAGTGTCTTATTCGATTGAAAGATTAGCCCAGCTATATGTACAGGAAGTGATCCGACTACATGGAGTCCCGAAGACCATTATCTCTGATAGAGATGGTCGTTTCACTTCACACTTTTGGGAGTGCGTACAGGCAGCGCTAGGCACCAAACTGAAGTTTAGCACAGCTTTCCATCCCCAGACTGATGGACAGACAGAGAGAGTGAATCAAATTCTAGAAGATATGCTCAGAGCTTGTGCACTAGATTTCAAAGGCAGTTGGTGCAAATATTTATGTTTAGCTGAGTTTGCCTACAACAACAGCTACCAAGCTACTATTGGTATGGCACCCTATGAAGCTCTTTATGGTAGGAAGTGCAGATCTCCCCTCTGTTGGTATGAAGGTAGTGAGAAGAAAGAAATGGGGTCTCAGACTGACCTTATAGATGATACCACAGAAGCTATAAGGAGCATCCGCCAGAGAATAGAGGCTGCTCAGAGTAGGCAGAAGAGTTATGCCGATGTACGCCGTAGACCGTTAGAGTTTGAAGTTGGGGATACAGTTTTCCTCAAAGTAGCTCCTATGAAGGGTGTAATGAGATTCGGCAAGAAAGGCAAGCTAAGTCCTCGATACATAGGATCCTACCAAGTGACGAAAAGAGTTGGCAAAGTAGCTTATGAGTTGGAGCTACCTCCAGAGATGTCAGCAATACACAATGTGTTCCATGTCTCAATGCTAAAGAAATATATCCCAGATGCCAACCAAGTGATTGAGCCACAGATGGTACAAGTTCAAGAAGATCTCAGTTATGAAAGTCGACCTATTCAGATAATAAATCGAGCAGATAAAAAGCTGAGGAACAAAGTGGTACCACTAGTAAAAGTCTTATGGTTGAATCAGAAGTATGAAGAAGCAACCTGAGAATCAGAAGATAGCATGAGACAAAGGTATCCAGAGTTGTTCTAAGTTTGAGGATGAACTTTTTATAAGGTAGGGAGGATTGTAACACCCAATAATTTTCATGAATTATTAGGAATTTTTCTGAATTTTCTGGCAATTTTTCGAAATTAAAATAAAAAGAAAAAAAGGAGTCGGGCGAAGGTTTGATCTCGCAACCACAAGGGAAAGCCAGTCCTTTAGCGGGCTCGGCTAGCCAGAAGGTTGGGGGTATCAAGCACAGAAAAGGATGGATCAAAATTATGTTATAGTGGAGTAAGCCCTTTTCATGAAGAGGTGTTTCAACTTCCGCTTAAGTTGCGATTAAATCCCCTTTAGGGATGGGAGTCGGCGGAAACAGGGCAAAAGGGGGCTGCGAAAACAGGGAGAAAACAAGGGTTTTCTTCCTCCTTCTTCTTCCTTTTGAGTAGAGAACCTAGGGCTTCTTCCCTAGGCCAAGGAGTGAAGTTTCTCTCAAGGAAGAGAAAAGGAGTCCTACGCTAGTATTTTTCTGCATACTTAGTGAGTTTTCTTCAAGCAAAGTGGGGTAAGTAGATCACTCACCTACAATAGAAGTAGTTTCGTATGTAGTTTCTCGTTGTAGAACCGTGATTTTGTGATCCAAGTGCATGCTTTAAGAATATTATTTTATTGTGTGATTTTAGTTTCTAAAGAATACATGTTTTTATCATAGAACTTGAATTTGAGTAGGTTTGGTGTATGTGATCTAAGCATGATAAGACCAAGTTCTTGAAAAGTCCCAAAAAAATGAGTTTTGGGTTAAGGGCACGCAAGGTGCTCGATGAAAGTTACAAGTAAGAAAGGTAAAGGTTTGTAGTGCAAAAATTTATGCAAAAAGAAAGATAGCTTGATAAGTATAAGCATTATGAGTAAGAAAGTATTTTACTTTTGTAAAGTGACATGTACCGGGCAAATGAGAGGCCCACAGAAAGTTAGAAAGAAGCTCTAATAGGGTGTGGTGGCTAGCTACCCCGAAACCTATTAGGGATGCGCACATTGGTACATTGATACCAGGTACAGTGTCAAGGCCTAGAAAGTTGATTATTCTTTTGAAGTATATGAGTATATGTAAGTGTTTCCAGTTAAGTACATGTTTTGTTATGTATGTTCATGTTGTTATGTTACAAGCATGTTAAAAAGCAAGAGTAAGGAAGTTAGTGTTTTAAAGTATGGAAATGTATAAGTATCAAGTCTAAAAAGAAATCATGAGCATGTTAAATTTGCAAGTGTTTTGATGTAAGTAAATGTTTTCAAGCATGATTGAGCATGAAAATTATATGAAAGTTCCCATGTGCAAGTATTTCCAAGTGCATGTATTTTGAAGCGAGCATACTTTGAAAAGAGCATGTTTATCATTGATCGCATGGATTTGTGAGTTAGGATTTACTTACTAAGCAAATCGCTTATTAGTTGCATTTCCTTCTATTGCAGATAAAGATAAAGAAAAAGCATAAGCTAAGGAGGCGAACGGGACTTGCATTGATGTTCAGTGGCGGCGGCCGTGGGAGAGATTCTTGGGTTAAGTCTTATAGAAACTTGTGGTTAGTGTTTTGGAGTGGTAGAACGAAATGATCTTGGTTAAACTTTGCATAGAGACAAAGTTAAGTACAAACCCTAGTATAGATTTCATATGTTTTGATAGTTTATTAAATTCCGTAAAGATCCTAATTGCAAGTAAATGGATTTATTTTGGGTTGTTAAGATGTTTATAAAACTAGTATAGAGTATAGATTTGGAGTTATTTAACTATATGCTTTGGAAGAGTATGAATTATGGACCCTTGAAAGGAGTTCCCAGGTCTGAAACTGTAGTTTTCAGGCGTGTCAGTCGACTGGTTCAGAACCAGTCGACTGCCTTATCGAACAGAACCTTCTGTTCGATGCACCAATCGACTGTTCGATGCACCAGTCGACTGCCATGAGGCCAGTCGACTGGTGCCGGGCACAGAAAGTTTCTGTGGCCGATACCAATCGACTGGCCTTCTAGCAGTCGACTGGTGCCATTGAAAAGAAAGTATTGTAGGGCAGATGGTTAGTGCTTCAGTTTTACAACTAAGAGGTCTAGGGGTCAAATCCTTGCAAAGCAAATAAAAGGAAAGTTTTTTTTTTTTGAAAAAAAAAGAAAAAAATTCAGAGCAAGTTAAGGGAAGTCAAGTAGTTGTAACCTAAGGCTAAGGATAAGGTAAAGTTAAGGTTAAGTAAAAGTGACGTCTGCCTTAAGAGAGAGAAGTCGGCCGTCACAATCAATCCACAACGTGTTCCACGTATCGATGCTCAAGAAATGTATTCCCAATACAGACCAAGTGATGGAGCCGTAGGCCGTACAAATCCAGGAGGACCTGAGTTATGAAAGCAAACCCATACGGATCCTGGATTGAGATGTTAAGAGACTGAGCAAAAAGATGTGCCCTTAGTCAAGGTCTTGTGGCAAAGTCAACAATCTGAAGAAGCTACCTGGGAACGCGAGGACGACATGAAACAAAAGTTTCCGGAGTTATTTTAAGTTCGAGGACAACTTCCCAGAAGGTATGGAGAATTGTAACACCCCACTAAAATTCCCTTCAATAGTATCCCTAATATTGAGTATAATTGCATGAATAATAGCCATATTGAGTATGATTCATGAATGATAGTTAGAGTTGTGGGAATTTTAGTGTAAGTGTTAATAGACCTTACATGGCTCTAAATGGTGGAAATTCCTAATGGGTCTTAAATAGCACTTGTTAGTTATCCTAATGGGCCCCATGAGGATAAAAGAGATAACACATCATGTAATGAGCCTTACTTTAGATGGGATTGCAAAAGAATATAAAAAAAATGAAATGAGGTAGGTGCCAAGGATCTAACCTTGGACCTTAGAGATGTTGTAAGCCTTAAGTATGCATATGTAACAAATTCACCTAGCAAGGGAGTGCTATTAGGAGGATAAAGGAAATTGTAGATAGGTGTAAGGATAAGGGAGATGAAAAGGCACCATGGAGGATGAAGAGTCATCATGGAAGGTAAAGGGGTCACCATGGAAAGTGAAGAGGCATACCTCTTCATTTACTATAAGAAGATGAGGGAAGAAAAAAAATGCCATAAGGCATCCCTCCTCCTTCTCATTGCCGAAACCACCAAGCCCTCTCTCCATCAAAAAAAATTCTCTCCAAGAAGATCTAGTGAAGGCTTTGTGTTTGTGAAGCAAAGGAAGAGCCAAGGAGCAAGAAGTTCTTCTTTCTCCTTCTAGGTGATATATATTGTTTGGAAATCTTTAGCACAAGGGTAAGACTCCCCTCACCTACAACATAATAGTTCATATATATTTTTTTCATGTTCTTGTATGTTCTTGCGATGTGTTGCTAAAATCGTGAAGTTTTTCCCTATGAGCAAGTTTCGGCCAACATGAGTTTTAGGGCCTAGGTTTGTGGTTGATGCTATCTAATGACTCCAATGTTTTCTTGATGTTAGGTTATGAGTTATGATGAAAAAAAAAGATGAAGCAAAAAGACCCTTAAACGTTTAGGCCAAGGCTCTCAAGAAGCCATAGACTTTTTGGCCATAAGAAGATGTTTGGGTTCTTTTTGACTAGCTAATGGTTTTTAATTCCTTATTAATGTTTGTTTGAGGGTTTTATATATATTTTAGGCCATGTTTCCCTTCTGAACATGTTCGGTTAATACCCTAAATAAGGGGAAAAATGAGTTAAAGATGCAATGTTACTTGTTAATGCTTCCTAGTGTTAGAGTATGTTGTTGGTGCAGGAAGCACCAGATCGAACCTTGTTTTGATATTGGCAAAGGATTCAAAGTTAAGGGTTATTTGTTGTCTAACAATGCTGCTTGAGAGTGCAGGAAACAAAGTCCTAGCGAAGGGCTGCTAGGCACCTGACGATGGGCTGTCAGGAAACCAAGTCCTAGCGAAGGGTTGCTGGGCGAAAACCAAGTCCTAGCGAAGGGATGCTAGGCACCTGACGATGGGCTGTCAGGAAACCAAGTCCTGGCGAAGGGTTGCTGGGCGAAAACCAAGTCCTAGCGAAGGGATGCTAGACACCTGACGATGGGCTGTCAGGAAACCAAGTCCTGGCGAAGGGTTGCTGGGCGAAAACCAAGTCCTGGCGAAGGGCTGCTAGGTGAAAACCAAGTCCTGGCGAAGGGCTGCTAGGCGAAAACCAAGACCTGGCGAAGGGCTGCCGGGCAAAAGTCCAACTGGAGGATCCGGTTGGCACCAGGTAAACTCTCCCGAGAGGAGTAGGTGAGGACGCGTTCCCCTCCGAGGGAACATTAGGCGTCGGTTCGACCTAGGGCTCCATTTTGGAGACCAAAGTCAGAACCAAGACAGCTGAGGCTGTATAACCTATTATTTTACTGTTTTATTGTGTTTTGGACTAACCCTGGATGCAGGACCGAAGGAACGAGTGTCTGTAGCTCAGAGTGCCTCAAAGGAGTGAGGCAACAGCTGACCAGGGTGCCCGGAGTGTCCCGGGCGCCCCCATGGTGAACACAAAACACAACAAGACAAGAAGGACTTCGACAGTACATACCCAGGGCGCCCCCGCTGTCCCGGGCACCCCCATTGCAAACCAACTCTGTCGCGTCTGCGCTACACGCCCAGGGCGCCCCCGCTGTCCCGGGCGCCCCCAGCCAGACTTGCCGAGGAGACCTCAGCGCTGCGGATAAGAGCTGGCCGAGTCAACCAGGACGCCCCCGTCAAAGGGTTATCCCGAGTTCTTAGGGATAAACCCTTGACCGTGCCTTTTGGGGATCAAGCGCCACGTGGGGGGGCGCCCCCGTCGACCAGGGCGCCCCCAGGCCCTATATAAAGGGCCCTCGACCTCCTTCTTCAGAGCATCAATTACTGCGACGCTTCCACGCTCTTCTGCTTCCACGACACGCTCCAGAACTCTTCCAACTCGAGCTGACGACGTCCTGCTGCTCCAACACTTCGATCTACACCAGACGTCGGTAACGAAGAGCTTAATTAAGTTTACTAGGCTGATTCTGTAATACTTTTTATTGTAAACTTTCTCGAATGTATAGAATTGCCCGCAGAAAACGGTCAACGACCGTGGGCCTTGGTGTAGGAGTCGACACAGGCTCCGAACTAAGTAAAACGACCGTGTTAGCATTGTTTTTGTGTCTTATTTCCGCTGCGCACTTACTCTTTTTAAATCCGAACGATTTGCGACATTCACCCCCCCTCTATCGCATCTCTCGATCCAACATATGTATTATATGCATGTGGTATGAATCAATTGCTTTTGTTTTTGTCATTTTCATGTTGATATGAACCTTAGAAATTTCTGATCAGTTTCTTAAATTGGGATTTATGATGGGTTAAGGTCACTACCTCACTTGATGATGTCTCTTTGTAATAGGATATTCAATGTATGCATGTTGTATGAGTTGTGTGATGTTGTGTTGTGTTTTTATGCCATGATAACCCTATCTAGATGTTATGACCAGTAGAATGTATGTTCAATTAGGGTTGAATTAAAGGTATCTATGTTTCATTATGCCATGATAGGGGTTAAGGTCACTACCTCACTTGATGATGTCTCTTTGTAATAGGATAATCAATGTATGCATGTTGTATGAGTTGTGTGAAGTTGTGTTGTGTTTTTATGTCATGATAACCCTATCTAGATGTTTTGACCAGTAGAATATATGTTGAATTAGGGTTGAATTAAAAGTATCTATGTTTCATTATGCCATGATAGGGGTTTAGGTCACTACCTCACTTGATGATGTCTCCCTGTAATAGGATATTCAATGTATGCATGTTGTATGAGTTATGTGATGATGTGTTGTGTTTTATATGCCATGATAACCCTATCTAAATGTTTTGACAAGTAGAGTATATGTTGAATTATGGTTGAATTAAAGGTATCCATGTTTCATTATGCCATGATAGATGAAAAAAATGGAACAAGTTCCCTAGGTGTATTGTCCTTAGTTTTAAATTGAACATTATGTGTTTTATGAATCAAGAATGATAAGTGGGCATGCTATGAATTTTCTGACCATGAAATTATGTTTTCACCATGTCATGTTCATGCTTAAAAGTTATGATGATATTTATGTTTTTAATGTATGCCCATGACATGTATGATATTATGAATAAAAGAATATCTAAAGGGCAATTTCTATGAAAAGAAAAGAAATGATGAACGCTTTGCTAAAGGGCAATTGCTATAGAAAGAAAAGGAATCATGTATGCTATTTTACTTTATGTATTGGCTTGTACCGGATCTTGAAAAAGGTCCAAGGGATGGGCTCCTAAGCAAGGCCCCGGTTCTGGACTACCGTAGTTGTCCCTAGGCCCAAGGTCACCTAGTACCTTAGTAGGTCGGGATTAGCTACCTCGTACTCTACTAAGGGATGCGCGCAAATGATGAATGAGTACAAGCCAGGGATCCCAATGATGATGATATGTTAATGTTCAAGTATTATATTATATATATTTTCAAAGAGCATCCTTAATGTTTATGCACATGTTTATGTTTAATGATATTGCATATGCTATGTTTAATGTTTATGCACATGTTTATGTTTAACGATATTGCATATGCTATGTCTAATATTTATGCACATGACTATGTTTTTAAAGATTATGGGAATGTTAGGTACTTTAAGTACTTACTCATGCCATATGTCCTTAATAACGACACACATATTCATGTTTTAAGTGTTTATGCTTATGTGCTTTAGATGTTTTAAGTATTTATTCATGTTATATGTTTATGTCAAATGATGTAGATTTCTACTTATATGTGATGTACAGATTTTGTGAGTAAGCAAGGAGCTTACTAAGCATTTTATGCTTATAGTCTACCTTCTTATGTTGTAGATCAAACTAAAGGGGAAGCAGCAGGAGGGCATGTGTGTGTGTGGCAGTGACTTGGCAGAACGATCCTACTGTTGACTTTACTCTTACTTATGGACTTAATGTTGCTACTTATAAATTGCATGTGTTAGTTCTTATGTTTATGCTTACTACTTGTTGGAGTTGAAGTTCTTTATGATATACATGCTTAATGTAGAACTATATACTCTCTTGTTAAATATGCTATGCTATGATTCACATGCTTAATGTGTTAGTGATATGAGAAAAGTGTCCTAAGGCAATCGCCTTATGATTGTAATCATTTATTTTAATAAATGAATATTCACTATTTGAGTATACATGTTTATGTATTTGATTGAGATCTTAAACTCATTTACTGAATGTCCGCAATATAATTCACAGCATGAGAGAATTTGTGATGAATTCACAACTAGTAATTATCTCTATATGTGCAATTGTGAAGTATTGAAATTGTCCCTAGTCGATGAATTGATAAATACGGACACAATCAATTCTGTTGAGACTAGCATGTGTTATTCTCTAATCAGCTGATTCTCACTGGCTGGTGACATTGGGATGTCCGGAGATAAACATGAATACTAGTTAAGGGAACTAGTTCATTGGAGTGACTGGCTGTAAAACTTCATATGGTAGTCTATATATAGATATGTCAATGAAGTTCTTACTGCAGCTTAAGTGCGATGTTCCTTTGACTTGCGGTGTTCAAGTTATCTTGGTCATGGTGACTTATACTTTGACATCTTAAGCAAGCATCTCCAAGGAGGTGTGGACCCAGGATGATTGGGTATAAGCCGAAGTGCTCGAAGATGTTTGAATAGCCTACAAAGGATTCACCACTCCTTGCGAGGAGATGTATACCCAAGGCCTATCGTCGGATTGTTACTCGAAGCCTCTGGCCAGAGCATGACATGTTCAGAGTATGAATCTCTTAAATACATGAGAGTAATTAGAATCCGTAGGACGAGAAAACGTTACTTGGGCAAGGTGTGACATAGTCAGCCTAGTGGGGACTGACACACATAGACCATGTCCTGAACCAAGTGGGTATAAGATGGTGAAGGGAATGGGGCACGATTCATTATAGCTGCTGAAGGGTTTCAGAATTGTTTCTGAGGTCAACCGTTGATCTTTCTATTAATTGGGGATCATGATGTACTACTAGGTGTCACTCAAGATCATTCTATAATTGATTAATTATAGACGGCCAACATAAATCGAAAGCCTATTCAGTCACACGCACTACGAGTAATCCGAGAGATTTGAAACGAGTTGAAAATTAGATTTTCTAATCAAGAGAGATTAGGTTTGGTTAAGCCAAATGATAAGTCAAATCTGAACTTTTCAGAGACGCATCGGAAGCATAAAATGGCTAAGTCTTTTGAAGACTTAATAGATGAATTAAATAAGTTTAATTCATTGGGGCGTGGCTTGGATGGGCCGGCCAAAGAGGGTCTCCATCCTCTTTGCTTGGCCGGCCACATCAAAGGAAGAGAACCAAATTTTTTATTCAATTTATAAAATAAACCAAGTGTGGTTTGTTTTATAAAATTATGGATGATATAAATTTTTATATAATAAACCAAGGTTTGGTTTATTTTTCATAGAAATTAAAATGAACCATGGATTGGTTTATTTTATTTTATAAAATCAATCATGGATTAATTTACCATGATAAGAAAATTTATTCCATAAGAAAAAAGGAGACTTGGTCGGTTTTTATCATGAATTAAAATATGATAAAACTTGGCATGATGGAATAAGTCATAGAAAATTTATTCCATAAGAAAAAAGAGACTTGGCGGTTGAGAGGCTACTATATAAAGGACCCAAGGCAAGACTTGGAAATCAATCGAAGTATTCTTGCCTGGGCTCTCTCCCTCTCCTCCCTTCTTTCTCTTGGCCGGCCATAAGGCTCTTCTCCCTTCTTCTTGCCGTGAGCACAAGGAGAAGCACCAAGGCGACAAAGTTCTTCCGTTGGGACGATCTTCCTCTCCGGCCATTATCACCTTGGGATTGGGTGCAAGTCATCTTCCTCCTTCTCACCGGAATTGTGATTCCGGCCAACCTTGGTAGTGAGTTTTTCCGATGTGATTACTTCTCTCTTGATTTTCTTGTCGCGTTCTCGGAGAATCTAGTAGTTCTCGAGAACACTAAACTCGTGGCTTTGCGAAGTCATCCCGAAGATACTCGGCGTGGACGCGAATAGAGGCGGAGCTTTCGAGGGACGCTTACGGTTGGATCTCGTCCCTTCATTCGAGTTACGCGAGGTAATACGTAAATTAGTTTACGTTTCTGCAAAATTTTAAATATATGATCATGTCTACACAAGATAAAGTTGCATGCTTAGATGTGTGGTTAAATAATTTGAGAAATTATTTATGCTAAACATTCCGTTGCACGTAATTAATTTTAAAATTACGAACCCGCATCCATGTCAACATGCACCCGGTCCCAACATAAAGTAGTTTAGTTAGAAAGAAATTTATCCAATTGCATATGTTCATGATTTAGTATTATTTCCGCTGCTATATTTACGCTTCATATGCAATAATGTACGAAAAAAGAAAGAAAAAAAGTAACGCGTCGCTCACGTAAGGGGCGAGTGTTACATCTGGAATCTAAAAATTTAGATTTCAGAGCTGCCAGTCAACTGCGACAGCTACCAGTCGACTGGTCGAGGGAACAGAAATATTCGGGCAAGTGAATCCCAGGTGCAGTCGACTGGCAAGATATCAGTCGACTGGTGCCAGTGTAAAATAAAAAGTGTTGTAAGGTTGTTGGTTAGTGCTTCAGTCGTGCAATGCTGAGGTTGGGGGATCAAATCCTGGCCAAGCTAATAAAATTAAAGTTTTTGTTTTATTTTGGCTGGCCTAGCAGTAAAGTCAATGTAACGGCCCTAGAAGGTCAAGGTTAGTAAGAGAGGGAGGTTACAGAGTCTCTTAATTTTGTTATTTAAGTTATGAATTTTTAGTTAAGTAAATAGCAAAAATTTTAAATTCTCCCAGTTGGTTTAGCATCCAGAAATCAGTAATCAATCAACCAGTTAGTAGCGATCCGCCTTAAAGCTTAGTACCAGAAGGCGGGTCGTTATAGAGTGGTATCAGAGCAAGTTCCATCTTTCCTCCACACACACGTCCACCATCGTACCTACAGCTTCCAAGTAAGAGTACCTCTCACATTACTTATGTTTTCTTGCTTTTTCATTTCCTACTTAACTGAAGCATGTTTATAACTCATGGCACTTTAATATAGTTATAGTAAATATGAATATCCTCTGTTATTTAGATAATGGCTAGAGGACGACCAACTAGAAGGGCACCAACTACTGAGCCTCAACAGGAGGCAACTGACACAGTGACTCCACCTAATCTCGAGGGGATAGTGGACAGATAGCTGAGCAACAGCGAGAGATAGCCACTTTAAGGGCTAATCAGCAGACCACACCTACTGCTATGCCAGGACCAAATATGGAACCCCCAATAGTGACAGAGGTTCCACCTAGAGCACCAATCCCACCAATAGCACCAGAAGCCCCAGTAGTAGGGGCTAGAAGAGAAGCATATCTAGTTCAGTGGCAGAAACTCAAGCCAGAGACCTTTTCAGGCACTAGTGAACCGTGGGATGCACAAGCCTGGTTCAAAACCCTAAAGAGTACCATGGAGCTTCTGGACTGGCCAGAACATGAGAAAGTAAAGTGCACCTCCTTCTGCCTAGCAGGAGATACTAGAATGTGGTGGGAAAGGGTAAAGGCCAAGCGAGACATAAATCAGATGACGTGGGTCATCTTCAAAGCTGAGTTCTTCGATGAATTCTTTCATATGCGGGTTACTAACCGGCATTATGATGAATTCACTGAATTTCGTCAAGGTAACCTATCAGTAGAGGAAGCCGTGAAGAGATTCAACAGACTGGCTCGCTTGTGCCCTGAACTGGTCAGCACTGAACGAGTGTGAGTCAGCTAATGCTCAAGATGCTAAGGCCAGAAATAGCATTGAATGTGGCCAGCGGCGTCCATAGGCCGCAAACCTCAGAAGAACTAGTTAGTAGTGCTCTGATCACCGAGCACTACCTGAACAACATGCAACAGCAAAAGTTAGTCATGACAGAAAGTAAAGGCCAAGGCAGTTTAGGAACTCAGAAACCCCATGGCCACAACTCTATCTGGAAATGAAAGAATCAAGGCAATAGAAAGCAGTGGAACAATCCGAAAGGGGAGCCAGCTAATAAGCAAGCCAAGTATCCCACTTGTCCTACATGTAGGAGACAACACCTAGGGGCCTACTGTAAGGGCACCCGTGGGTGTTATAACTGTGGTCAAGAGGGGCACATGGCCAAGCAGTGCCCCACCAAGAACAGCCTGCATGTTGAGGTAATCTGTGATCCGGAGTGATCATGAGTTTTGATGTTGTGGCAAAGGGTTTAAGTTAGGTTTACTTTTGTGTTCTTATATGTGTATGTTGAGTGTGCAGGTTATACAGGTTACACATATGGACTTGACTAGACGGCATTGGTATGGGAAGGGTGGCATGGAGATAAGCTGGAGGCTTGTGTGCACCCGAGGGACTTTGGAGAGCAGGGACCATGAGCTGAGGGGTGCGGACTTCGAGGCATGCGTGAAGGATGACATGGAGGCAAGCTGGAGACTTGCGTGCATCCGAGGGACGGGAGTCGAAGATGAAGAGGGCGCGAAGGCAATAGTCGAGGTTGCGGATGAGGAGTTAGTCGAGTCGTGAGGGTACGAGTGCAGTGTGATTGTACTCGAAAAATCCTAGGGTTTAAGTGCGGAGTGGAATGTACTCAGGAAGGGTAACCTTAGGTGGGTGAGTAGACCAGTCGACTAGCCTGGGGGCAGTCGACTGATGGAACTCACAGAAAGTCTCAGCCCTGGACAATCGACTGCCCTGGGGCAGTCGATGGTGGTGGTGGTGGTAGATCAACGTGGGTGCACGGTCGAATTTCAGTGGCACCAGTCGACTGCCTGGAGCAGTCGACTAGTGGCGAGGGTTTCAGCCCGAGTCCTATTTAAAGAGAACTTCATGGTGGTTGAGATTCTTGACGAATCTTGTCTTGGTTAAAGGCAAGATAGTAGTCTTTGTGCTCAAGTCTTCAAAAGGTATTGTAGTGAGGTTTCTCCACCCACAAGGAGTGACAAGGGCGAGCCGGAGGTTATCTGGGGATTGATCCACCGACAGATTCTTGGATTTGTCACCCGTTCGGGGTGGATACCAAGTACATCTTCCGTGTTAGCATTGGATAGTGTTTGTTTATTGTTCTTATTATATATTTCGCTATGCAACTAACCGTGTAGGAAGAAGAAAAGAAGTTCGAAAAATGCTATTCACCCCCCTCTAGCGGACACGATCGATCTATCAATTGGTATCAGAGCGAAGGACCGCTCGTGATTGGACTAACCGCCAAGAAGAGCAAAAGATAGAGGGAAGAACATGGAAGACAAATTCGGGGACGACATCTACACTCCGCCGGCCTACAACCATGAAGATTTCGGCTATTGGAAGTCACGGATGGAGATGTGGTTCGGAATGGAGTGGGGACCTTCGGATTGCACTTGAAGAGCCCATTGAGATTCCAAAGGATAAGCACGGGAAGAGGCTTAGACCTAGATATTGGAATCAAGAACAAGAAAATCAATCCAAGGCAAATTAAAAGGTAATTGACATATTGCTTAATTCTTTGCCTACTAATGTTTTGAATGGTGTAGGAGCATACAAAAATGCACACGAATTGTGGATCAAAGTAAAAATTTTCATAAAAACCCTACACGAGGTCAAGTAGTGGAAGAACCCGAGGAAGTGAACTCGATATCCCAAGAGGAACAAGAATTAAGTGAAAGATTATCAACCTCCTCAAGAAAAGAAGAGGAAGAGGTCTCCACCTCAAGGATTGAGGGAGAGAAGAGAGCTTCATCTATACCGGAACAAGAGGAACCATCTACATCATCCAAAGTTGAAGAAGAAGTCAACCTAGCCTCTATCTCCACCAAAGCTAAATCGAAAGAGCACATTACATGCTTTGGTTGCAACGAAAAGGGCCATTACAAGGACAAGTGCCCGAAAGGTAAAATGGAGGCAAAATCTACACTCATTTCAAGTTCTTTTAAATCTAACATGAGGTGTAGGAGTGAAGAAGCCCAAGCTAAAAAGGAGAAGATTAGATGTTTCACATGTGGAGCGCTAGGGCACTACCACACCAAGTGCCCTAGAAAAGGTGAGCTAAAGAAAATGGAGCACTTGAGGAGATGGGAGAAAGAAGAAAGGAAGAAGAGAAGAAACCCACATCAAGGAGGGACTCCAAAGGTAAGGAAGGTAACTCCTAACCTTAAGACAAAGTTTAATTCAAATTTAAGTTCCTCCTTGCATTTTAAAAATAATGTTAATCATCCCTCCATGCATGCTAGTTTTTATGAAAAATACTTAATGGTGCATAACTTTGGATTTAGATATAATGATAGGACTAGGGTTAACAAGATAGATCACAACACTAGGAAAAGCATGCATAATGATAGACCCAAGACCTCTAGACCTAAGGATCATGACACTAATCCCAAAAAGGGAAGGAATGTGCCTAGGCAAATGGGTAGGTCTAGGAATGTCCTGTTAGTGATATGAGAAAAGTGTCCTAAGGCAATCGCCTTATGATTGTAAATATTTATTTTAATAAATGAAAATTCACTATTTGAGTATACATGTTTGTGTATTTGATTGGGATCTTAAACTCATCTACTGAATGTCCGCAATACAATTCACAGCATAAGAGAATTTGTGATGAGATCACAACTAGTGATTATCTCTACATGTGCAATTGTGAAGTATTGAAAATATCCCTAGTCGATGAATTGATAAAAACGGACACTATCAATTATGTTGAGACTACTAGCATGGGTTATTCTCTAATCAGCTGATTCTCACTGGCTGGTGACATTGGGATGTCCGGAGATAAACATGGATGCTAGTTAAGGGAACTAGTTCATTGGAGTGACTAGCTGTAAAACTTCATATGGTAATCTATGTAGATATGTCAGTGAAGTTCTTACTGCAGCTTAAGTGCGATGTTCCTTTGACTTGCGGTGTTCAAGTCATCTTGGTCATGGAGACTTATACTTTAACATCTTAAGCAAGCATCTCCAAGGAGGTGTGGACCCAGGATGATTGGGTATAAGCCGAAGTGCCCGAAGATGTTTGAACAGCCTACAAAGGATTCACCACTCCTTGCGAGGAGATGTATATCCAGGCCTATCGTCGGATTGTTACTCAAAGCCTCTGGCCAGAGCATGTCATGTTTAGAGTATGAGTCTCTTAAATACATGAGAGTAATTAGAAATCCAAAGGACGAGAAAGACACTACTTGGGCTAGGTGTGACGTAGTCAGCCTAGTGGGGACTGACACACACAGATCATGTCCTGAACCAAGTGGGTATAAGATGGTGAAGGGAATGGGGCACGATTCATTAGAGCTGCTGAAGGGTTTCAGAATTACTTCTGAGGCCAACCGTTGATCTTTCGATTAATTGGGGATCATGATGTACTACTAGGTGCCACTCATGATCGTTCTATAATTGGTTGATTATAGACGTCCAACATAAATCGAAAGCCTATTTAGTCACACGCACTACGAGTAATCCAAGGGATTTAAAACGAGTTGAAAATTAGATTTTCCGATCAAGAGAAATAAGTCGAATCTGAGTTAATCAGAGGCGCAACGGAAGCTTAAAATGGCTAAGTCTTTTGAAGGCTTATTGGGCGAATTAAATGAGTTTAATTGGCGATGGGTTCGGCTCGGTTTGGCCGGCCAAAGAGGGTGCCAACCCTCTTTGGTTTGGCTGGCCACAATAATAGGGAGAAACCAATTTATTTGGTTTAATTAATAAAATAAATCTAGCGCGATTTGTTTTATAAATTATGGATAAATAAATTTGTATAAAGAAATTTATAGAAATTTATTCCTTTTATGGAAATTAAAATAATCCATGGAATGGTTTATTTTAATTTTATAAAATTAATTATGAATTGATTTTTTCATAATAAGAAAATTTATAATTTTCTTGTAAAATTTATTCCATAATAAAAGGAGAGATCTATTTGTTTTATTATAAAGTTCGTTATAATAAAACTTGGCTTAAATAGAATAATTCATAAGAAAATTTATAGGATAAATTTCTTATGAAAAATTCCGTTAAAAGAGAGACTTGGCAAGGGAGAGGCTACTATATAAAGGAACCAAAGGCAAGCCTTGAATTCCTAATTGAGTAATCAAGAGATCTAGTAGTTCTCTCCCTCTCTCTCTTATTCTCTCCTTCTCCTTTCCTCCTAGGGCCGGCGCCCTCCTCTACTTGCTAGGGCCAGCGCACATCCACCCTAGGGCCGGCGCACCACCCTCCCTTGAGGTTGCCGTGGGTCATCATCACCATGGAGAAGCCAACCAAGAAGAAGAAGAAGCGGATCGCAACTCCTTCCTTCCCGGAATTTAGATTCCGTTTCTTGGTGGTTAGTGTTGGATCGAGAGAACCGATAGAGGGGGGGTGAATATTGGAAATCGTTTTTCTTTCGGAAAGCTTAGAGCAAGTACGCAGCGGAAATTAGAAACACAGAGACACAGTCGATTTTACTTGGTTCGGAGCCTGTGTCGACTCCTACTCCAAGGCCCACGGTCGTTGACCGTTTACTTTGGGCAATTCTATATCAGGCGCAAATAGTTTACAGAAAATTATTACAGAATTTAGTACAGTAAACTTAAATAGCTCTTTTTACCGACGTCCGAGGAAGATCGACTTTTTCCGGAGCAGTAGGACGTCGTCGGCTCGAGTTGGAAGGATTCCGGGGCGAAGCGCGAGAGCAGAAGAGCGTAGAAGCGTTGTTTTGAAGTTGTTGTTGAAGGCTTGGGCGTTGGGTGCTATTTATAGCACCTCGGGGTGCCCTGGATGTCGGGGGCACCCTGCCACGTGTCAAGCGATCCGCTTTTAGCTCGGTCAAACATTTCCCATCCGAATAGGGATAAGTTTGACTCTGGGGGCGCCCTGGTCGCAGAGGGTGCCTTGGCTGACTTCTTTCGCGCAGAAATCTCGGCTGTGGATAAAGATGAAGCTTCGCAGACTTGGGCGCGGGGCGCCTTGGTTGCTGAGGGCGCCCTGGCTGCTGAGGGCGCCCTGGCTGCTAAGGGCGCCCTGCCCAGTAAGCAACCGAAGCCCTTTTTGCTTCATTTGTTTCTGGTTCACCTTGGGGGCGCCCTGGATACTCAGGGTGCTCTGCTCAGCTGTTGCCTCACTCCTTTGAGGCTCTCTGAGTTGCAGACACACGTTCCTTCGGTCCTGCATCCAGGATTAGTCCAAAACATAATAAAACAATTAATTATTAGTTTATACAGCCTTAGCTGTCTTGGTTCTGACTTTGGTCTCCAAAATGGAGCCTTAGGTCGAACCGACACCTACTGTTCCCTCAACGGAGAACGCGTCCTCACCTACTCCTCTCGGGAGAATGTACCTGATGCCAACCGCTCCTTTGGTTGGACTTTTGCCTGACGGTCCTTTGTCAGGGCTTGGATGTCGAGCTGTCCTTCGCCCGGTGCCTAGTATTCCTTCGCTAGGGCTTTAGTCCCAAGCTGTCCTTCGCCTGGTGCCTAGCAGTCCTTCGCTAGGGCTTTAGTCTCAAGCTGTCCTTCGCCTGGTGCCTAGCAGTCCTTCGCTAGGGCTTTAGTCCCAAGCTGTCCTTCGCTAGGGCTTGGATACTAGCAGTCCTTCGCCAGGTGCCTAGCAGTCCTTTGCTAGGGCTTGGATACTGGCAGTCCTTCGCCAGGTGCCTAGCAGTCCTTCGCTAGGGCTTTTTCTGCACACTCAGTGAACAACGTTAGATCACAAATAAACTTAACTTTGAATCCTTTGCCAATATCAAAACCAGGTTCGATATGGTGCTTCCTGCACCAACAGTTAGTTTCCTTTCTTCTCTCTTGATATTCTAGTTGTGTCTCTGGAGAATCTAGTAGTTCTCGTCGACACAAGACTCGTGGCTTTGCGAAGTCATCCCGAAGAGAACTCGGCGTGGACGCGAATAGAGGCGGAGCTTCCAAGGGACGCTACGGTTGGATCTCGTCCCTTTCTTCGAGTTACGTGAGGTTTACTTTTCCGCAAATTTTTAATTTATGATAATGTCCACACATCATAAGGTTGCATGCTAGATACGTGGTTAAAATAATTTGAGAAGTTATTTTATGCTAATTCATCTGCTGCACGTAAAAATTTAAAATTTTACGAACCCGTATCCTTGTCAACATGCACCCGGTCCCAACAGTGGTATCAGAGCCGGTTAGTGTTCGACATAATCATATAATTGTTTTGCGGAAAACTTTGTCATAATCTCAATTTTGAAAAAATTTTCAATTATGGAAATTTTCCAATTATTATAAATTTTAGATTTAGGAATTTCAAAGTTTGGAAATCCTCACGAAATTTCGCAAACGTTTGAAATATCCTAGTTTCTTAAATTTTATGATAATTGTGAAAACTTCCCATCTTTGGAAACTTTCCAATTTTGGAAATTTTCTATTTTAGAAATTTTCTAATTTTGGAAATATGTAAGTTTTCTTTGTACCAGAAACTTACAATTATTCTGAAAACCTATTATGAAATCTCGTAATTTTGGGCACTTTCTTTCAAGAAAGTCTAGACAAATTTATGGACAATTAATTGACAATTAAATTTGAATTGGTTTTTAAATTGACAACAAAATTCTTTATTTTGGATTGAGCCTCGGGGAGCCGTCCAATTTAAAGTTAGTTGTTGTAATTTAATTTCCCAATTTTAAATGAAATTGTCATGTTTAATTTGGTTACGCTTCCGAAGCGGACCAAATTGGATTTACGACAAATTACATTTCTTTGGGTATCTGAGCCTCGGGGAGCCACCCTTAGAAAACGATTTGTTGTAATTAATTAAATCCATGAATAAAATATAATTTAAGAGGTGATGCTCTTACATATTGTTGTCTCCAAAATTAATTAGGAAAATGGTTTCCTATAGAGTTTCTTAAATGAGATTTTCATGAAAATAATATGTGGTTGAATTAAGGGAATTGTCTCTTAATTTAATAAGATTTGATTTAGAGAAATCAAAGTCTTAAACATATTATTTCCGAAATTGATTATGACAATTTAGGAAATTGTTTCCCAAAACAATTCCTTTAATAAAGTATGAAATTAGAATTAGGAAATCCGGTTCCTAATTCAATTCATGGGACTTGATAAATTAAGTCACATACATACTTTATTAAGGAAATCGTTAGTCATGACATAATTATATGTCATGAATGTGCTTAGAAAAGAAAGGATGAGACCCAAAACCCCTTACAAAATATTAAGGCCAACACCTTCCATTAATATGGTTAGAATAGGAGTTTTGTTTCTCGTTTGGGTTGATGGACACATCCATGCCCAGCTTGAACCTCAACATGTTCAAACCATGGAATTAGTTTATGATTAATACAGTTGGAGTCAGAGGTCAAACCATGGAAGGAGTTGCGATCCGCTTCTTCTTCTTCTTTGTCACCTTCTTGGTGGAGGAGGCTCTCGGGAACCCTAGGCGGTGCACCGGCCCTAGAGAGAGAAAGGGGCGCCGGCCCTAGAGAGAGAAAAGGGCACCGACCCTAGAGAGAGAGAGGGAGAGAATAAGGGAGAGAGAGAGAGCTTCTTAATCTCTTGATTAATTGGAATTCAAGGCTTGCCTTTGGTTCCTTTATATAGTAGCCTCTCCATTGCCAAGTCTCCCTTTTAATGGAATAAATTTACATAAGAAATTTATCTTATAAATTTTCTTATGAATTATTCTGTTATGCCAAGTTTTATTATAACTAAATTTATAATAAAACAAACACATCTCCCAATTTTTTATGGAATAAATTTGTTCCAAGAAATTTATTATATAAATTTTTCTTATCATGGAAAAATCAATTCACAATTGATTTTATAAAATAAAATAAACCATTTAAAGTTTATTTTAATCTCCATGAAAATAAATTTATTTATATAAATTTCTTTACATAAATTTCTTTATATAAATTTATTTATTCATAATTTTATAAAACAAATCGTGCTTGATTTATTTTATAATTTAAACCAAATAAATTGGTTTTCTCTCCATGTGGTGGCCGGCCAAACCAAAGAGGGTGGGGACCCTCTTTGGCTGGCCAAACCGAGCCGCCTCCTCGCGAATTAAACTCATTTAATTCGCCTAATAAGCCTTCAAAAGACTTAGCCGTTTTAGGCTTCCGATGCGCCTCTGATAAATTCAGATTCGACTTATTTCTCTTGATCGGAAAATCCAATTCCAACTCGTTTTAAATCCCTCGGATTACTCGTTGTGCGTGTGACTAAATAGGCTTTCGATTTATATTGGCCGTCTATAATTAACCAATTATAAAATGATCATGAGTGGCACCTAGTAGTACATCATGACCCCCAATTAATCGAAAGATCAACGGTTGACCTCAGAAAGAATTCTGAAACCCTTCAGCAGCTATAATGAGTCGTACCTCATTCCCTTCACCATCTTATACCCACTTGGTTCAGGACACGGTCTATGTGTGTCAGTCCCCACTAGGCTGACTACGTCACACCTAGCCCAAGTAATGTCTTTCTCGTCCAATGGATTCTAATTACTCACATGTGTCTAAGAAATTCATACTCTGAACATGTCATGCTCTGGTCAGAGGCTTCGAGTAACAATCCGACGATAGGCCTCGGGTAACATCGCAAGTCAAAGGAACATCGCACTTAAGCTGCAGTAAGAACTTCACTGACATGTCTATATGTAGACTACCATATGAAGTCTTACAGCCAGTCACTCCAATGAACTAGTTCCCTTAACTAGCATCCATGTTTATCTCCGGACATCCCAATGTCACCAGGCAGTGAGAATCAGCTGATTAGAGAATAACCCATGCTAGTCTCAACAGAATTGATAGTGTCCGTATTTATCAATTCA
This sequence comes from Boesenbergia rotunda, assembly GCA_024364735.1. Lineage (NCBI taxonomy): Eukaryota > Viridiplantae > Streptophyta > Magnoliopsida > Zingiberales > Zingiberaceae > Boesenbergia > Boesenbergia rotunda. The sequence goes on from JAGFNQ010009975.1 coordinate 34,207, forward strand.
TCGACTAGGGACAATTTCAATACTTCACAATTGCACATGTAGAGATAATCACTAGTTGTGAATTCATCACAAATTCTCTCATGCTGTGAATTGTATTGCGGACATTCAGTAAATGAGTTCAAGATCCCAATCAAATACATGAACATGTATACTCAAATAGTGAATATTCATTTATTAAAGTAAATGATTACAATCATAAGGCGATTGCCTTAGGACACTTCTCTCATATTATTAACAAACTCCCACTTGGCCTAATGCCAATCGCTACGGTATCCAATACCACAGGCTCTAACATGACCCTCAAACTTGCTTTGAGGCAAGGCCTTAGTTAAAGGATCCGCTAAATTCCTTTCAGTGGGAATTTTCTCAATTTGTATGTCATTCCTACTTATAATCTCTCTGATCAGATGATAGCGGCGAAGCACGTGTTTGGATCGCTGATGAGACCTTGGTTCCTTTGCTTGTGCAATAGCTCCATTGTTGTCGCAGTAAACCGGTATTGCTTCATCAATGGTTGGAACCACACCAAGTTCTGAGACAAACTTCTTGATCCAGACTGCTTCTTTTGCTGCTTCCGAAGCCGCAATATATTCCGCTTCCGTGGTAGAATCCGCTACAGTGTCTTGCTTGGAACTTTTCCAACTTATTGTGCCTCCATTCAAAGTAAATACGTATCCAGACTGAGATTTGGAGTCATCCTTATCTGTCTGGAAACTGGCATCTGTATACCCACGTATTACCATATCTCCTTCTCCATATATTAGGAACACATCCTTAGTTCTTCTTAAGTATTTAAGGATTATCTTGACAGCCGCCCAATGATCCATTCCTGGATCAGACTGGTATCTGCTCGTGACACTCAGAGCATACGATACATTGGGCCTAGTACATAACATAGCATACATGATAGATCCTATCGCAGATGCATAAGGAATCATATTCATGCAAATCCTCTCGTCTTCTATGCGCGGACACATAGACTTTGAAAGGTTGATCCCATGCCTGATGAGAAGGTAACCTATCTTGGATTCCGACATGCTAAACCTTTTTAGTACTCGGTCTATATATGTAGACTGCGAAAGACCAAGCAACCGTTTTGATCTATCTCTATAGATTCTAATCCCAAGGATATAGGTTGCTTCTCCCAGGTCTTTCATGGAGAAAGTTTTGGACAACCAAATTTTAACTGATTGTAAGACTGATATATCGTTTCCTATAAGCAATATGTCATCAACATATAGTACTAGGAATACAACTGCACTCCCACTAACCTTCTTGTACACACAGGGTTCGTCAGGATTTTGTGAGAAATCAAACTCTTTGATTGTCTCATCAAAACGGATGTTCCAGCTCCAGGATGCTTGCTTCAGTCCATATATGGATCGTCGAAGCTTGCATATTTTGGTTTTATCAACCGATGTGAAACTTTCAGGTTGTATCATGTATACATCCTCAAGCAGGTTTCCATTAAGGAAAGCTGTTTTCACATCCATTTGCCATATCTCATAATCATAATGAGCTGCTATGGCCAGGAGCATCCGAATGGATTTAAGCATAGCTACTGGCGAATAGGTTTAGTCATAATCAATTCCTTATTTCTGACGATATCCTTTTGCCACTAATCTAGCCTTAAAGGTAACAACATTACCTTCCATGTCGATTTTCTTCTTGAAAACCCACTTGCACCCTATGGCCTTAATCCCTTCAGGTGGGTTAACCAAGTCCCATACTTGATTTTCGTACATGGAATCCAATTCCGACTTCATGGCTTCAAGCCATTTGTTGTAACGCCCCAAAATTTCCATTTTTAGTTCTTAAAGTCCTTAGAATTATTTAGAAATGGTTTAGAAATATTCTAGATATTTTTAGGAATTTTTAGAGTATTTTTATGGAATTTTCCGAGTCCGTTTGGTATTTTTGGAAAAAGAAAAAGAAAAAGGAAAAAGCCAAAAATGGAAAAACCAATTAAGTGCAGCGGGTGGCTCGAACCCGCGACCACCACGAGACCAAGGGAGCGCGCGGCCAGCCGGGCTAGGGGTATCAAGCACAACAAGGGACGGAGAGAAGGGTATTTACGGTATAGTTAGGTTGATCCGACCCTTAAGTATAAATAGATAATTAAAGAGAGAAGTTTTATTTTCTCTCAAACCCTCTCCCTCTCCCAAGGTTGCGCCGACCCCTCTCCCTCTCCTCTCTTGTGCGCACGCCACATCAAGCCCTAGAGGGCCGGCCAAAGCTTTTCTCCGAGAGATAATCCTATATTTGGGATCCCCGCGACGAGAGGAACGCGTAGGTGCGAAGAATTCTCCGAGATCTCAAGTTTCTTCCGAGTCCTAGACGTCAATCTTGGTTGTAAGTCCAAGATATCAATGTAAGTACTGCTCACCTGCAGTAAGAGGCGGTTTTTCCGCGAGAATTTCCTTTAAAAGTTTTTAAAAGTGATCTTTCCTTTTTGTTTCAGTTTTTGCATGTAATCTTAGTTCCTTATATGCTTGTATATGTTTGATAAGCACCCTATATGAGATTAGGGACCAAGAAAAGCTATGAGAAAAGAAAAGAGAAGATAAAGATAAGAAAAGAAAAGGCCAAGGCCTTAAGAAATCCCGAAAAGTCAAGACTTAGGGATTTTAGCACGCAAGGTGCTCCAGAAAATGCCAAGGCATTTACAGATGAGAAAGAAAAGAAAGAAAAGCTATTTTATTTTCTAAGGCTAGTACCCGGCGTCCAAGGGCGTCGTTAAAGAAATCCAGGTGTCCAATTCCAAGGTCTTGGCCCTGGTAGACCAAGGTCTGCTCTATTAGGATTGGTGGCTCACTACCCCAACCTTTTAGGGAACGCGCATGAGATGGTACTTACGTCTTCAGTGGATCCAAGTGATTAGTATTTTCAAGTATATGCTTTAGCAAAGTTTTCGAAAGTTTAAAGAGTTTTCAAAAAGTTAAAGAATAGCTAAAGATTCAAGTTGAGCCAAGAAAAGTAAATTGAGATTTATTATTGCTTGAGTATGCATGTGTTTTGAGTTATACATGTTCTTAGTTTTCCTTCAAGCATATTAGTATCTCATATGATGTTTAGTTTGATCTAGAAGCATGTTTGCATATTTCGAGTTTTTGTGAGCTAGATAGTACTTACTAAGCTTTTTGCTTACTAGTTGCATTTCCTCTTATTGCAGATAAAGGTAAAGGCAAGCAATTCTGAAGGAAGACGACGAGGCGGTGCTGAGTAGAGTGTGTGTGGTGGCTGATTATGGAGAGATCTTTGGCACAAGACAATTTAGTTATTTAATTCACAACGTTATAGTTCATTCGAATTTCAAGTTCTTGTTTTATGGAGTTTAACGAACGTTTAGGTTTTGGATAGTTTTACGTACTCAATTTCTTAGAGTAAAGATTCCATGTCATTTCTTTTAGCCCATATATTCTTATGATTGCATTGGATGAGTAGAAATGTGAATAGTTGGAGATATTGATACTTTGTTAGAGAGATAGATGCATGTGCCAAGATAGTATCAATTTCTTCTTTGAATTAAGTTTCATTGCTTAAATATGTTTAGAAAAGTTGCATTCACATTTCATAATGCTTTAGCAAGGTCATAGAACATGTATTTGGTGTCATGAATGTATAGAAGTCAAGATTGGTACAAACTTTAGTGTTAAAGTTCATATAACTTGAATAGTTTATTTTCTTCCGCAAAAGTCCAAATTTCAAGTTTATAGATTCGTTTTGATTGGCTAAACTCATTTGAAAACTGTCATAGAGTGTAGAAATGGCGTCATGATTCCATATGGCTCGAAATTACAGGTTTGGAGGAGCTGTGAAGCAACTGCCGAAACCTGAGTTTTCTGAATTCAGGCCTACCAGTCGACTGGTACAGTACCAGTCGACTGATACCCGAATGTGGTGTTGGGCGAGGCAAGCTTCAGAGTGTACCATTCGCGAGCTTTTGAGATAGAAAGTGTGATATGTTATTATGCATGATTGCTTAAGTTAGAATATAATTGTTAGATGAATTTAAAAGTTTAAAAAAAAAGATTTCCGCATTTTCAGTCATGTATTAGAGTCGAGAAGTAGAGAAAAGTAACGATCCGTCTAAGGTAGAAGAAGGCGGGTCGCTACAGTTGGTATCAGAGCAGTTCCCATTCTCCAGCATCACACACACACATCAGCATCAACCTTGCCGTCTTCAAGTAAGAAAGCTTTAAGTTTCAGTTTTTTTTCTATTGCTCCTTTATTTAATTGCAGTATAGAGAAATGCTTAAGTACTTACTCACATGTGCATAGAACAAGGAAGCATGTTTAATCCCTTAGTATCACGGAATCATGTTTAATCCCTAGAATGGATATTAGATTTCTAAGTAAGAAGACAAGTTTATACCTAGGGATGTAGTAGTGATTTCTTGTTCCTTTATGCATTATTAGATGGCAAGAAGAGGCCGAGCTCCTAATGCTAATAACAGAACTCCAGTTCAAGATAACAGTGAGCCTGGCACAGAACAGCCAAACCTGATGGCAGTCATTGCTCAAATGCAAGCTCAGATTACAGAACAACAGAAGACCATCGCCACACTGATGGCGAATCAGCACCCAGTGCCCCCTACACCACCCACAGCAGGAGTGGGAACTCCAGTGGTGGCTGAAGTTCCACCAGTCACACAGGAGACCCCTGCCGTGAACCGAAGACAAGAAGCATACCTCGTCCAGTGGCAGAGGCTGAAACCCGAAAGCTTCTCAGGCACGACTGAGCCCTGGGATGCCCAGGCTTGGTTCAAGACTTTAGAGAGCACAATGGAGCTTCTTGACTGGCCAGAGGTTGAGAAGGTCAAATGTGCCTCCTTCTGCCTAACTGGAGATGCTCGTATGTGGTGGGAGCGAGTCAAGAGTAAGAAGATAGTCAACCAGATGAGCTGGGCAGATTTTGAGCACGAGTTCTATGAGGAATTTTTCCACATGAAGGTTACCAACAAGCACTTCGAGGACTTCATGGAGTTCAGACAG
>JAGFNQ010009976.1:0-87644 GCA_024364735.1 Boesenbergia rotunda
GCTACGAGTAATCCGAGGGATTTAAAACGAGTTGAAAATTGGATTTTCCGATCAAGAGAAATAAGTCGAATCTGAGTTAATCAGAGGCGCAACGGAAGCTAAAAATGGCTAAGTCTTTTGAAGGCTTATTGGGCGAATTAAATGAGTTTAATTCGCGATGGGTTCGGCTCGGTTTGGCCGGCCAAAGAGGGTGCCAACCCTCTTTGGTTTGGCCGGCCCCACTTGGGGAAAACCAATTTATTTGGTTTAATTAATAAAATAAATCTAGCGCGATTTGTTTTATAAATTATGGATAAATAAATTTGTATAAAGAAATTTATAGAAATTTATTCTTTTTATGGAAATTAAAATGATCCATGGAATGGTTTATTTTAAATAAAATCAATTATGAATTGATTTTTCCATAATAAGAAAATTTATAAATTTCTTGTAAAATTTATTCCATAATAAAAGGAGAGATGTATTTGTTTTATTATAAAGTTAGTTATAATAAAACTTGGCTTAAACGGAATAATTCATAAGAAAATTTATAGATAAATTTCTTATGAAAATTCCATTCCGTTAAAGGGAGACTTGGCAAGGGAGAGGCTACTATATAAAGGAACCAAAGGCAAGCCTTGAATTCCAATTGAGTATCAAGAGATTAGTAGTTCTCTCTCTCTCTCTTATTCTCTTCCCTTCCTTCCCCTTAGGGCCGGCGCCCCTCCCTCCCTAGGGCCGGCCACCCACCTAGGGCCGGCGCACCATCCTCCTCCAAGGTTGGCGTGAGCAACATCCACCAAGGAGGAGCCAAAGAAGAAGAAGAAGAAGCGGATCGCATCTCCTTCCTTCCCGGAATTTAGATTCCGTTTCTTGGTGGTTAGTTTCCTTTCTTCTCTCTTGATCTTCTAGTTGTGCCTTTAGAGAATCTAGTAGTTCTCGTCGGCACAAAACTCGTGACTTTGCGAAGTCATCCCGAAGAGAACTCGGCGTAGACGCGAAAGAGGCGGAGCTTCCAAGAGACTCTACGGTTGGATCTTGTCCCTTACTTCGAGTTACGCGAGGTACTAAGTAAATTAGTTTACTTTTCCGCAAAGTTTTAATTTACGATCATGTCCACATATCATAAGGTTGCATGCTAGATACGTGGTTAAAGTAATTTGAGAAATTATTTTATGTTAATTCTTCCGCTGCACGTAAAAATTAAAATTTTACGAACCCGTATCCTTGTCAACATGCACCCGGTCCAACAGTGGTATCCGAGCCGGTTAGTGTTCGACATAATCATATAATTGTTTTGTGGAAAACTTTGTCATAATCTCAATTTTGGAAAATTTCAATTGTGGAAATTTTCCAATTATTATAAGTTTTTAGATTTAGGAATTTCAAAGTTTGGAAATCCTTATGAAATTTCGCAAACGTGTGAAATATCCTAGTTTCTGAAATTTTATGATAATTGTGAAAACTTCCCATCTTTGGAAACTTTCCAATTTTGGAAATTTTCTATTTTAGAAATTTTCCAATTTTAGAAATATGTAAGTTTTCTTTGTACCAGAAACTTACAATTATTCTGAAAACCTATTATGAAATCTCGCAATTTTGGGCACTTTCTTTCAAGAAAGTCTAGACAAATTTATGGACAATTAATTGACAATTAAATTTGAAATGGTTTTTAAATGACAACAAAATTCTTTATTTTGGATTGAGCCTCGGGGAGCCGTCCAATTTAAAGTTAGTTGTTGTAATTTAATTTCCCAATTTTAAATGAAATTGTCATGTTTAATTTGGTTACGCTTCCGAAGCGGACCAAATTGGATTTATGGACAAATTACTTTTCTTTGGGTATCTGAGCCTCGGGGAGCCACCCTTAGAAAACGATTTGTTGTAATTGATTAAATCCATCAATAAAATATGATTTAAGAGGTGATGCTCTTACATATTGTTGTCTCCAAAATTAATTAGGCAAATGGTTTCCTATAGAGTTTCTTAAATGAGATTTTCATGAAAATAATATGTGGTTGAATTAAGGGAATTGTCTCTTAATTTAATAAGATTTGATTTAGAGAAATCAAAGTCTTAAACATATTATTTCCGAAATTGATTATGACAATTTAGGAAATTGTTTCCCAAAATAATTCCTTTAATAAAGTATGAAATTAGAATTAGGAAATCCGATTCCTAATTCAATTCATGGGACTTGATAAATTAAGTCACATACATACTTTATTAAGGAAATCGTTAGTCATGACATAATTATATGTCATGAATGTGCTTAGAAAAAAAGGATGAGACCGAAAACCCCTTACAAAATATTAAGGCTAACACCTTCCATTAATATGGTTAGAATCGGAGTTTTGTTTCTTGTTTGGGTTGATGGACACATCCATGCCAGCTTGAACCTCAACATGTTCAAACCATGGAATTAGTTTATGATTAATATAGTTGGAGTCAGAGGTCAATCCTTAGTTATGGTTGTTGGACACATCCAAGCCTGACTAAACGGTTGAATGAGCTCCAACCATATTAAAACTATTTCTTGATTAATGGGTCAGCCTTAAGCTTGGAGCATCGATTTGTTGTGCCACAGCCAAGGTCGATGTAAAGAGAGGTGCAATGGGTGCTATGTATAATGTCGCATACTTGTAATGAGTTAACAACCCAATGATTTATGCAAACATTCAATTAGTTGATAGCATAAAGTGATAGTTACATATATGTGATATGTAATCGGTATAATTACCTACCTTCATAGCTAAGAATAACTTGATGGCCACAGCCATGGTGGTTCTTATCTATGGTTGGATATCAACCTATTTGGAGATGTTCCTACGATCTCCCGAATTGATAAAAAGGGTTATTCAATTCGAAAAATAAATAGAAATTTTATTAATGTATATTGATACATTCTTTAATCATTCTTCTCACATAAGCTCAATTTGTATTTCTAGGTCAATCACTCGATCATGTCTTCTCTAAACTTGCGTTCCATTTTGGACACCAATAAACTGACTGGGCCGAACTTCATGGACTGGCTTCGAAACCTGAGGATAGTCCTCAAGGCAGAGAAGCTTGCTATGTCTTGAAGATCAACTTCCCAACCATCCTCCAGAAGGTGCAACTCCAGACCAGCTAGTGGCCTATCAGAAACATGTGACCGATTCTGAACTTGCGAGTTGCATCATGCTAGCCTCTATGATACCTGAGCTGCAAAAGCAGCATGAGCATATGGATGCTTATACCATCATCTTCCATCTTCATGAGTTGTTTGAAGAGCAGGCGAGATCCGAAAGGTTCGAAGTCTCCAGACTCCTCTTCACCACTAAGATGCAGGAAGGCACTTCTGCCTCGCAGTTTGTGTTAAAGATGTTGGGGTACATTGAGCGACTGAGCACACTCGATTTTGCAATGGATCATGAACTAAGTATTGACTTAATTCTGAATTGTTTGCCCAAAAGTTATTCACAATTTGTGATGAACTATCGGATGAACAAACTAGAGACTACCATTCCTGAGTTGCTCAACCTGCTGAAGACTGTGGAGCCTTCTGTAAAGCCGGATCAAAAGACGGTACTGTTAGTTGGTTCCTCGAAGAAAGGTTCTAAGAGGAAGGCCAAAGAACAGAATAAAGGGAAGAAGAAAAAGGCCAAAAAGACTGAAAAGAAACCAAAAGGAACTTGCCATCATTGTGGCAAGGAGGGTCACTGGCGAAGAAACTGCAAGGTTTATCTTGAGTCCTTGAAGAAAAGGCATCCGATGCCCCATCCTCTTCAGGTATCTTCGTTATTGAATGTCACTCTATTTCCTCAAAACCTGGGTACTTGATACTGGGTGTAGCTCACATATATGTAATGACATACAGGGGCTAAGGAATAGAAGAAGACTCGTCAAAGGAGAAGCAAATTTGCGAGTTGGAAATGGAGCAAAGATTGCTGCTGTTGCCATCGGAACATATTTGCTAAAGCTCCCCACTGGACGTGTCTTAGAATTGGATAATTGTTATTTTGTTCCTTCGTTAATAAAGAACATTGTATCTATTTCATGTTTGAATGAAAAGGGTTATCATTTAACTTTAGTAACAATTGTTGTTACATAACTTTAAATGACTTCTTTATGGGAATGGAACTTTGTGCAATGGTATCTACACGTTAGATTTATCGGTGACATTTTCAATATCGAAGTTAGCAACAAACGTGCTCGAATAGATAATCGAATAGACTCCTACACGTGGCATTGTCGTCTTGGCCATCTAAGTAAGAAACGCATGACCAAATTACACCGATGTGGAATTTTGGAATCATTTGAACCCGGTTCATTTGATACATGGAATCATGCTTAAAAGGCAAGATGACCAAATTACCCTTTTCTGGAAAAGGTAATCCAGTGGAGAATTGCTTGGTCTAATACATACTGATGTATGTGGACCAATGTCAACTCTTGCACAAGGAGGCTATAGCTACTTCATCACCTTTATCGATGATCACTCACGATTCGGGTACGTGTTCTTGATGAAACACAAATCTGAAGGTTTTGAGAAATTCAAAGAGTTCAGAAATGAAGTAGAGAAACAGCTTGGCAAAAGTATTAAGATACTTCGATCCGATCGGGGTGGTGAATACTTAAGTCAAGAGTTTCAAGATTATCTTAGGACAATGGGATATTGTCCCAATGGACTCCGCCGTATACACCACAGCATAATGGTGTATCTGAGAGGCGCAACCGAACCTTGATGGACATGGTTAGGTCGATGATGAATCATGCAACTCTTCCAAAATCCTTTTGGGGCTATGCACTTAAGACAGCTGTTTACTTGCTAAACAGATCCCGACCATGGTACTCTCTACTACTCCATATGGAATAGTAAGAAACCTCACTTAAATCACCTTAAGATATGGGGTTGTCCTGCTTATGTGAAGCGGACTGTATCAGACAAATTGGATGCTAAGTCTGATAAATGTCTATTTATTGGATACCCTAAGGAAACGAAGGGTTACCAATTCTATCATCCCTTGGAACAAAAGGTGTTTGTTTCAAGGCATGCTGTATTTCTGGAAAAAGAATTTCTTTTACAAGAAAACAGTGGGAGTGGCATTGAACTTGATGAAGTTCAAGAAACTCCAATAGACATTACAGAGACACCTAGTCTAGACCCACAACCAATAACTCATAATGATGAGCTATCAGTTGAACCTAAAACAAACCCACCTCTTCGTAGATCTGATAGGACACGCAATATTCCAGAGAGATACGGATTTCTCATAAGCGAATCGAATGACGTGTTACTCATAAGCGATGACGAACCTATCAGTTATGAAGATGTTCTGAATAGTTCAGAAAGGGACAAATGGCTTGAAGCCATGAAGTCGGAAATGGATTCCATGTACGAAAATCAAGTATGGGACTTGGTTAACCCACCTGAAGGGATTATGCCCATAGGGTGCAAGTGGGTTTTCAAGAAGAAAACCCACATGGAAGGTAATTATGCTTAAATCCATTCGGATGCTCCTGGCCATAGCAGCTCATTATGATTATGAGATATGGCAAATGGATGTGAAAACAACTTTCCTTAATGGAAACCTGCTTGAGGATGTATACATGATACAATCTGAAGGTTTCACATCGATTGATAAAACCAAAGTATGCAAGCTTCGACGATCTATATATGGACTGAAGCAAGTATCCAGGAGCTGGAACATTCGTTTTGATGAGACAATCAAAGAGTTTGATTTCTCACAAAATCCTGACAAACCTTGGGTGTACAAGAAGGTTAGTGGGAGTGCAGTCGTATTCCTAGTATTATATGTCGATGACATATTACTTATAGCAAACGATATATCAGTTTTACAGACAGTTAAAATTTGGTTGTCCAAAACTTTCTCCATGAAAGACCTGGGAGAAGCAACCTATATCCTTGGGATTAGAATCTATAGAGATAGATCAAAACGGTTGCTTGGTCTTTCGCAGTCTACATACATAGATCGAGTGCTAAAAAGGTTTAGCATGTCGGAATCCAAGAAAGGTTACCTCCCCATCAGGCATGGGATCAACCTTTCAAAGTCTATGTGTCCGCGCACAGAAGACGAGAGGATTTACATGAATAAGATTCCTTATGCATCCGCGATAGGATCTATCATGTATGTTATGCTATGTACTTGGCCCGATGTATCGTATGCTCTGAGCGTCACGAGCAGATACCAGTCTGATCCAGGAATGGATCATTGGGCGGCTGTCAAAATGAACATTAAGTACTTAAGAAGAACTAAGGATGTGTTCCTAACATATGGAGAAGGAGATATGGTAATACGTGGGTATACAGATGCCAGTTTCCAGAAAGATAAGGATGACTCCAAATCTCAGTCTGGATACGTATTTACTTTGAATGGAGGCGCAATAAGTTGGAAGAGTTCCAAACAAGACACCGTAGTGGATTCTACTACAGAAGAAGTCTGGATCAACAAGTTTGTCTCGAAACTTGGTGAGGTTCCAACCATTGATGAAGCAATACCGGTTTATTGCGACAACAATGGAGCTATTGCACAAGCAAAGGAACCAAGGTCTCATCAGCGATCCAAACACGTGCTTTGCCGCTATCATCTGATCAGAGAGATTATAAGTAGGAATGATATACAAATTGAGAAAATTCCCACTGAAAGGAATTTAGCGGATCCATTAACTAAGGCCTTGCCTCAGAGCAAGTTTGAGGGTCATGTTAGAGCCTGTGGTATTGGATACCGTAGTGATTGGCATTAGGCCAAGTGGGAGTTTGTTAGTGATATGAGAGAAGTGTCCTAAGACAATCGCCTTATGATTGTAAACATTCATTTTAATAAATGATAATTCACTATTTGAGTATACATGTTTGTGTATTTGATTGGGATCTTAAACTCATCTACTGAATGTCCGCAATACAATTCACAGCATAAGAGAATTTGTGATGGTATCACAACTAGTGATTATCTCTAAATGTGCAATTGTGAAGTATTGAAAATATCCCTAGTCGATGAATTGATAAAAACGGACATTATCAATTCTGTTGAGACTAGCATGAGTTATTCTCTAATCAGCTGATTCTCACTGGCTGGTGACATTGGGATGTCCGGAGATAAACATGGATGCTGGTTAAGGGAACTAGTTCATTGGAGTGAGTAGCTGTAAAACTTCATATGATAATCTACACATAGATATGTCAATGAAGTTCTTACTGCAGCTTAGTGCGATGTTCCTTTGACTTGCGGTGTTCAAGTCATCTTGGTTATGGAGACTTATACTTTAACATCTTAAGCAAGCATCTTCAAGGAGGTGTGGACCCAGGATGATTGGGTATAAGCCGAAGTGCCCGAAGATGTTTGAACAGCCTACAAAGGATTCTACCACTCCTTGCGAGGAGATGTATACCCAGGCCTATCGTCAGATTGTTACTCAAAGCCTCTGGCCAGAGCATATCATGTTTAGAGTATGAGTCTCTTAAATACATGAGAGTAATTAGAAATCCAAAGGACGAGAAAGATATTACTTGGGCTAGGTGTGACGTAGTCAGCCTAGTGGGGACTGACACACATAGACCGTGTCCTGAACCAAGTGGGTATAAGATGGTGAAGGGAATGAGGCACGATTCATTAGAGCTGCTGAAGGGTTTCAGAATTATTTCTGAGGTCAACCGTTGATCTTTCGATTAATTGGGGGTCATGATGTACTACTAGGTGCCACTCATGATCGTTCTATAATTAGTTAATTATAGACGGCCAACATAAATTGAAAGCCTATTTAGTCACACGCACTCTGAGTAATCCGAGGGATTTAAAACGAGTTGAAAATTAAATTTTCCGATCAAGAGAAATAAGTCGAATCTGAGTTAATCAGAGGCGCAACGGAAGCTAAAAATGGCTAAGTCTTTTGAAGGTTTATTGGGCGAATTAAATGAGTTTAATTCGCGATGGGCTCGGCTCGGTTTGGCCGGGCAAAGAGGGTGCAACCCTCTTTGGTTTGGCCGGCCACCACTTGGGAAAAAAACCAATTTATTTGGTTTAATTAATAAAATAAATCTAGCGCGATTTGTTTAAGTAATTATAGATAAATAAATTTGTATAAAGAAATTTATATAAAGAAATTTATAGAAATTTATTCTTTTTATGGAAATTAAAATGATCCATGGAATGGTTTATTTTAATCAATTATGAATTGATTTTTTCATAATAGGAAAGTTTATAAATTTCTTGTAAAATTTATTCCATAATTAAAGGAGAGATGTATTTGTTTTATTATAAAGTTAGTTATAATAAAACTAGGCATAACGGAATAATTCATAAGTAAATTTATAAGATAAATTTCTTATGAAAAATTATTCCGTTAATTCCGTTAAAGGGAGACTTAGCAAGGGAGATGCTACTATATAAAGTAACCAAAGGCAAGCCTTGAATTCCCAATTGAGTTATCAAGAGATCTAGTAGTTCTCTCTCTCTCTCTCTCTCTCTTATTCTCTTCCCTTCTCTTCCCCTTAGGGCCGGCGCCCACATCCCCTCCCTAGGGCCGGCGCACAACAACCCTAGGGCCGGCGCACCATCCTCCCCTTCAAGGTTGGTGTGACCAACATCCACCAAGGAGGTGCCAAAGAAGAAGAAGAAGAAGCGGGTCGCATCTCCTTCCTTCTCAGAATTTAGATTTCGTCTCTTGGTGGTTAGTTTCCTTTCTTCTCTCTTGATCTTCAAGTTGTGCCTTTAGAGAATCTAGTAGTTCTCGTCGGCACAAAACTCGTGACTTTGCGAAGTCATCCCGAAGAGAACTCGGCGTGGACGCGAATAGAGGCGGAGCTTCCAAGGGACGCTACGGTTGGATCTCGTCTCTTACTTCGAGTTACGCGAGGTACTAAGTAAATTAATTTACTTTTCCACAAAGTTTTAATTTATGATCATGTCCACACATCATAAGGTTGCATGCTAGATACGTCGTTAAAGTAATTTGAGAAATTATTTTATGCTAATTCTTCCGTTGCACGTAAAAATTTAAAATTTTACGAACCCGTATCCTTGTCAACATGCACCCGGTCCCAACAAAGGTGGCACTAGACTTTCTGCTGAGTGCATCAGCTACCTTGTTTGCTTTGCCTGGGTGATAGAAGATCTCGCTGTCATAGTCTTTTACGAGTTCCAGCCATCGACGTTGTCGCATATTTTGGTCCTTCTGAGTGAAGAAATATCGCAGAATCTGGTGATCTGTATAAATCTTGCACTGTGCTCCATATAGATAGTGTCTCCATATTTTCAGAGCAAAGACCACGGCTGCCAATTCTAAGTCATGAGTGGGATAGTTCCTTTCATGTTCCTTCAGTTGCCTAGAGGCGTAGGCAATGACTTTACTATTCTGCATCAGTACAGCTCCAAGTCCCAATCTGGAGGCATCTCTGTACATATCGAATCCCTTGTCATTTTCCGGAAGAGTCAGGATTGGAGCACATGTAAGTCTTCTTTTCAGCTCCAAGAAACTCTTCTCGCATTCGTCTGTCCATATATATTCCTTGTTCTTCTTGGTGAGAACCATCATTGGTGATGCGATTCTGGAGAAGTCTTCTATGAATTTCCGGTAATATCCCGCTAATCCGAGAAAACTCTTGGTCTCGCTAGCATTCTTGGGCCTGCTCCAGTTACTGACGGCCTCAATCTTCTTTGGGTCAACCATGACTCCATCTTTGGTAATAATATGACCGAGAAAGGACTCTTGGTCCAGCCAGAATTCACATTTGGAGAACTTGGCATACAATTTCTGTTCCCGAAGAATCTGTAGTACTATCTTCAGGTGCTCGGCATGCTCTTCTTGATTTCTCGAGTAGATAAGGATATCGTCGACGAAGACGATCACAAACTTGTCGAGGAAAGCCGAGAATACCCGATTCATCAGTTCCATAAACTTTGCGGGAGCATTGGTCACTCCGAAAGGCATCACGACGAACTCATAATGCCCGTATCTAGTACGGAAGGCCGTTTTCGGAATATCATCTGGCTTGACTTTTACTTGATGGTAGCCAGATCTGAGATCAATCATCGAAAATATGGTAGCTCGCTTCAGTTGGTCAAATAGGTCGTCAATCCTTGGAAGGGGGTACCTAACATTGTTTACACATAGTTCAGGTTTTGAACTTCAGTAAATTACTTCACCATCATGTTCTTACCTATTCTTGATTGTCACGTTGTTTAGCGCTCTATAGTCGATACACAGGCGCATCGTGCCGTCCTTCTTCTTCACAAATAATACCGGAGCTCCCCATGGAGAGTGACTTAGGCGAATAAATCCCTTGTCGAGTAACTCCTGTAGTTGTCCGTGCAGTTCCTTTAACTCGGCCGGCGCCATATGGTAGGTTGCCTTGGAGATCGGATTTGTACCAGGAATCAGTTCGATTTCAAATTCAACCTCTCTGTCAGGGGTTAATCCTGGTAACTCATCCAGGAATACTTCTAGATAATGGCATACTATTCTGACATCTTCCAGCTTCTGGTCCGTTGCCTGTCCTGTACTGACCACATGTACTAGAAAACTAGTGTATCCTTTGTCCAACATTTTCTGCGCCTCGAGAGCCGATAAGAATTTCCTGGTTCTTTTCCTTGGCTCTCCAATAAATTCGATCATGGTTTCTGCCTCGGGATGGAAGACCACTTTGCGTTTACGGCACTCGATGGAAGCACCGTATTTGCTTAGAAAATCCATACCCAGTATTACATCGAAGTCTTGCATGTTGAGTACTATCAGGTCGCAATAGAGTTCCCTTTCTGCGATTCTGATTGGTACGGAACGCAACTGGTGGGTGGATGCCATTGTCTCTCCCGAGGGTAGGGTTGTTAAAAACTTGCAGTTAAGAACTTGTAAGGGTATGTCTATCTTCTTAGCATATATCGTGGAAATGTATGAATGCGTTGCCCCAGTATCAAATAAAGCAGTAGCATGCTGACTATAAATAATTATCTGACCTGTGACAACGGTGGAAGCATTTGCCGCATCTTCTTTTGTTAGAGAGAAAACCCTGGCGTTCGTAGTAACCGGCGGGGCCTCCAATCTGCCTTGACTGATTTGAGGACCTTCCAGTGCGGCTTGCATATGGTGCAGCTGTGCAGGGGTACTCTGGTATGGTATCGACTGCTGAGAAGGTGCCGGGGCCTTGGTAGGATAGGTAAAGGCCTTGTGTCCCTCTTGTCCGCATATGAAGCATTTGTTTGTACCCTTGCGGCATTCCCCAGGATGATTGTATCCACATTTTTCGCACGGATTGTACTTGGGCTTCATATCTACTGGGCCGCCTTTAGAATTGTTCCACTTTTTCATGTCATTGTGGTTGCCTTTCCAGCTAATACCCGCGTGCTGAGGCTTCTGCCCTCCTGAGGGGGCTTGGCTCTTGCTTTGTTGATTTATGTTGTTCAGATAATGCTCGGTGATCAAAGCACTGCTGAACAGCTCCTCGGCGGTCTGTGGTCTGTTAACTCCACCGGCCACGTTCAGAGCTATCTCCAGTCACAACATCTTCAGCATAAGGCGGACCTTTTCTTTCTCCGTCTTGACCAACTCCGGACATACGCGGGCCAGTCGGTTGAATTTCTTGATGGCTTCGCTGACGGACAGGTTGCCTTGTCGGAATTCTGTGAATTCATCATAATGTTTGTTGGTGACCTGCAGGTGGAAGAATTCCTCGAAAAATTCCGTCTCGAAGTCTGTCCACTTCATCAGGTTCACGGGTCTCTTGGCCTTGACCCTTTCCCACCACATTCTGGCATCGCCAAAGAGGCAGAATGACGCACATTTTATCTTCTCGTGCTCCAGCCAATCCAGCAGCTCCATAGTACTCTCCACCATCTTGCACCAGGCCTGTGCATCCCATGGCTCGCAAGCACCAGAGAAGGATTCCGGCTTCAGCCTCTGCCACTGGATTAAATAGGCTTCCGGTCGTATTCCGGTGGCAGGGCCTGTCGGGGGTGCTGGTGTAGCTGGGGTGTAACTGTTATCACGGGCTGGTTTGGTGGTGGAGTAGCAGCATTTCCTGTTGGTGCAGACAGCACCCAAGTCGAACCTGTATTTTGATTAATGGCAAAGGGTTCAAAAGTTAAGATGTTTTGTTGTTCTAACATACTACTTGAGTGTGCAGATTAAAGTCCTAGCGAAGGACTGCTAGGCACCTAGCGAAGGACTGCTAGGCAACGGAACCCTAAGACCGAGCGAAGGGCTGCTGGGCACCTAGCGAAGGGCTGCTAGGAGTCAAAGACCTGGCGAAGGATTGCTAGGCACTAGGCGAAGGACTGCCTGGAATGAAAGACCTGGCGAAGGACTGCTGGGCTCCAGGCAAAAGACTGCCTGGAACGAAAGACTTGGTGAAGGAATGCTGGGCAAAAGTCCAACCGGAGGAGCCGGTTCGCAACAGGTAAATTCTCCCGAGAGGAGTAGGTGAGGACCCGTTCCCCGTCGAGGGAACAGTAGGCGTCGGTTCGACCTAGGGCTCCATTTTGGAGACCCAAAGTCAGAACCAAGACAGCTAACGCTGTGTAAAACTAATACTTGATTGCTTTATGTTGTTTTGGACTAACCCTGGATGCAGGACTGATGGAATGAGTGTCTGCAGCTCAGAACGCCACAAAGGAGAGAGGCAGCAGCTGAGCAGGGCGCCCCAGTGTCCCGGGCGCCCCCAAGGTCAAGGCAAAACAAGTTAAGCAAGAATTCGCTTCGGAAGCTTGCTGGGCGGGGCGCCCCCGTGCTCCCGAGTGCCCCCAGTGCCCAGGGCGCCCCGGAATCAAGCCAACGAAGTGGATAAACTTTATCCAACCGAGAAGCCCACGAAGAGGGTCAACCAGGGCGCCCCCAGCGTCCCGGGTGCCCCCACAGTCAACCCTCATCCCTATTCGAGTGGGATAAGGGCTGATCGAGACTTGCTCGGATCGGGTGACACGTGGGGGGGGGGTGCCCCCAACGTTCAGGGCGCCCCGGGAGGCTATAAAAAGCCCCTCGACCCCAAGGCTTCATACAACACTTCTTCCAATGCAATTTCGCTCTTCTGCTCCAGCGCTCTGCTCCGGAAACCTCCCAACTCGAGATACAAGCGCCGACGACATCCCCCTGCTCCAAAATACAATCCACACTGGACATTAGTAACGAAGAGCTATTTTTTATGTTTACTGTACTACTCTTGTAACATCTTTCTGTAAACTGTTTTGCGCATATAGAATTGCCTGCAGTAAACGGTCAACGACCGTGGGCCTTGGAGTAGGAGCCGACCGCGACTCCGAACCAAGTAAAATCTTGGTGTTCGTGTGTTGTTTTGTTTTTAATTTTTCCGCTACATATTCTCTTTTTCAAACCGAAAACGTTTTACGATATTCACCCCCCCTCTATCGTTTCTCTCGATCCAACATGTCCCTCTATCGTTTCTCTCGATCCAACAAGTGATATCAGAGCGGGGAAGCTCAAAATTGGTGCAACCGCCAATTTGAGAATTTTTTCGATTTTTTTAAAATCTTTTTATTTATTTTTTTTTCTCGTTCGAAATTTTTCTCGTTAATCGAGGTTGGTGCAACAACCCTCGGTAAATTTTTTTTTCTCTTCCTTCCCGCACTACTAAACCAAGACCAAGTCTTGGGATATCTCTTTCCTTTTTCTTTTAGTTTTCAGATAAATGGCCATGCAAGAGGGCTTCAGCACCGCAAGACCGCCGCTCTTCAGTGGGGAGGACTTCTCCTACTGGAAGAGCAGAATGGAGGTCCACCTGAAAACCCAGGTGGACATGTGGATAATCATCTAGTCCGGACTGGAGATACCAAGAAATGCCGACGGAGTACAACAACCCTACACTGAATGGGACACTACACTCAAAATGAAAATCGAAGCCGATGCCAAAGCGACCCAAACCCTCCAATGCGGCTTAACAAAAGAGGAGCTGAACCGGGTGGGTCCATTCAACAGCGCCGAAGAACTTTGGGGTAAGCTGATCGAACTACACGAAGGAACCTCCGACACCCGAATCAGTAAAAGGGATCTTCTCCTGAACAAGCTGTACACGATCAAGATGAACGACAACAAAACAGCAGCTCAGCTCCATGCCAGAATTCAGGAGCTGATGAACGGTCTACACACCATTGGTCACAAGGTAGAAAACCGTGACCTAATAAGGTATGCCCTTAACGCTTTCCCAAGAAACACCTTGTGGGCATCTATGGTAGATGCTTACAAAGTTTCTAGGGATCTTTCCAAAATCAAGTTAGATAAACTTTTTTCTGAACTCGAATTACATGAGCAAACTAACTGCAATCTGGCCGAGAAAGGTATCGCCTTTGTTGCAGGTAAATCTGGAAAGACAATCAAGAAGAAGCCTCAACCTACACCCGAGTCTGATTCAGACTCAGACTCAGAAGATAGCGAGGGAAATAGACCGAAGCTGGTTCGGCTAGCCCGAGACTACTACAAAGAACTAAAGAACCAGACCAACAGAAAGAAAGCCAGCAGAAGAAAGGAAGAACCAGCTGAACCCTCAAATGACAAGAACAAACCAAACGTGACCTATTACGAGTGCAAGAAGAAGGGTCACTACAAGACGGAGTGTCCGAACCTAAAGGAGACTAAGAAGACAAGAAGAAAGAAAGCACTCCAAGCAACATGGGACGAATCTTCCTCAGAAGAAGAAGAAGAGGCACCCCAGTCAAACTTGCTAGCCCTGACTGCCTCCGAAGAACTTGAGACCGAGTCAGAATCAGAGCAGGACGATGGAAAACTCACGTTTTCAGAAAATGGTGAAATCACTGTAAGTGGGTTTTCTAGATTACAATAATGCGAATTGATTTCCTATCTTTCTCGAGATTTCGCGAAAGCTAAACTCCGAGTCAAATCTCTTCAACAGGAGGTAAAACTCCTGAAAGAGAGAGCAGACTCTGAACCCTTAACTGAGAAGGTTCAAGAATGAACCTCTGCTCAAGTTGAAAAACTTGAATCAGAGAACTCTTTCTTGAAAACTCAAGTTAAGGATCTTAGAGCTGCCTTAGAACGATTCACTTATGGGTCCAAGGGTCTTGACATGATTCTTGGAAAACAGAAGTCGGTTCTAAATCGATCCGGACTAGCTATAGAACCAAATCTAGACAAAGATCCTACTATGCTGTACTGAACCAGTCCAGACCTAAAGTTCAGGCATAGGTACCCAAACAGTGCATGAACAAACAAACTGGATCAAATCAGTATTGGATCCCCAAGGACAAGATTCACATCTTGCTAAACCATTATCGTGGCTTTAGTCCAGGGGGAGCCAAATTAAAAACAATATTTATTGTTAGATAAAATTCAATCTTTGTTTGCAAATTGCATGATTGCTAGTTTATTTAATTTCTACAATTTACCATGTTTAGATTTAGGAATGGTTAGTTTAAGGACTGAACCAACTTAACTGAAATTTGAACAACATAGTATTGGGTGGAGGTGAGATGATAGTAAGTTAGGGAAGCCAATTCTAATAAGGTCAAGTATACTCTACTTGGTCTCTTTAGACTGATGAAACTAGCCGAAGTTACCGATCCAAGACCCAAGCTAGTTAGACCAGAATTTTTCAAGAAATAGTTTTGAAAATGAAATTTCATTAAAAGACTTTGTCAAGGAAAGGGTTGATGATCAAATAAGGCTACGGCCAATGAAGGCCTAGTGCCTCGCCAAGACTTGGAAGTCAATTTTGGAAATTCAAATTCAAATTATTTTTTGTCAAATTCGAATCTAACACAAATTTTCAGTTGATTGTAGATTCAAACATTTTTTTAAAAACAAACTCAAAATCAACTATTTTCAAAATTAAATTAAGTTTTTCAAAATAAATCATAATTTTCCAAATTAATTCTAACTACCAAAACTTGTCTCACAAAAACTATAAGGCTAACGTGATTGATAACCCTAGATTGGGTGAGACAGACTAGGCTGTGAAAATCAATTTAGGCGATTCCTAATTCTAATTGGATCCAAATCAACAACTCTTTATGTGTAGGAACATAAAGATTCGGACCAATGGATGTTGGATAGCGGTTGCTCCAGACACATGACTGAAGATAAATTGAAATTCACCAAACTCAAGTTCAAGAACCTAGGCTCAGTGGCATTTGGCAACAATGCTACACTCAAGGTAATTGGGCCAGGTAATATTGAACTTAAATCTGACTTTGTTATTAAGAAAGTGCTTTTGGTTGAAAATTTTAATTTTAACTTGCTTAGCATAAGTCAGTTGTGTGATTCTGGTTATGTAGTTACCTTCAACAATTCTAACTGCCTAATTAGAAACCTGCAAGACTCGGAAATCATGCTTAAGGGCACTAGGAAAAATAATGTTTACACTATAAACCTACCCCTAGTACCTAAATGTATGTTAACTCAGTTAGAACAATCAAACCTCTGGCATAGGAGATTGGGTCACACTAATTTGAGAATTATTTCAAAAGTCACCCAACTCGGCCCAATTAAAGGTATCCCTAAAATAAAAAATCATGAAAACTTAATATGTGAATCATGTAATCAAGGTAAACAAACCAGGTCTAGTCACAAACTAATCCAATATGATCAAACTCAAACCACACTTGAGCTCCTGCACCTTAACCTATTTGATTCACATGGAGCCAAGTCACTAAGCGGAAACCGGTACTGCTTATTAATAGTTGATGATTACTCCATGTTTACCTGGGTTAGGTTTCTAAAGACCAAAGATGAAACCCTAAACCTATTTAATGAATTTTGAAGTTAATTGAAAATCAAAACGATACTAAAATTAAAAGACATAGGAGTGACCACGGGGGAGAGTTTGAAAATCAACGGTTCGAGGAATTCTGTAAGGTAAATGGGTACATACATGAATTCTCGTGTCCTAGAACCCCCCAGCAAAATGGGATAGTCGAAAGAAGAAATAGAACCCTACAGGAAGTCGCTAGGGCTATGCTCAACGAATTCAACCTAGTCAACCAATATTGGGCAGAAGCAGTTAGTACGGCTTGCTACATTCAAAATAGGGTCCTGATTAACAAGCGACACAACAAAACACCCTATGAATTATACTATCATAGACTTCCAAATCTACACTACCTAAGGGTCTTTGGATGCAAAGTCCATATCCTAAACACCAAAGACTATCTAGGAAAATTCCAGTCTAAGTCAACCCCAGGCATCTTCCTAGGATATTCAACCACAAGTAGAGCCTATAGGGTTTACAACAAACAAACTAAGAAAATCGAAGAAACAACCAATTTAATATTTGATGAAGAAAGTAACTCAAAACCTGATAATCCAAATCAAACTTCATCAAATATTGATCATGAAGATAATGAACAAGCTGTTGAATCTTTAGTTGAACCGATAAATGAACTAACTATTGAACCAACTAATGAGTCAATTGAACCAACTATTGAACCAGTAATTGAACCAACTCAAATAGTTGAATCAAATAGTGAACCAAACCGACCAGCCGGACCTGAGGCTGAACCAAGTTCTAGAAAAACCAAGAAACCCAGACTCAGTCACCCAACCGATCAAATTGTGGGTGATCCAACTCTAGGAGTCAGAACTAGGTCTTCCTACAGAAATCTTAGTCAGATAGCAATGATTTCAAAAATAGAACCTAAGACTATAGAGGAAGCCTTACCTGATCCTGATTGGATCATAGCTATGCAAGAAGAGTTAGCCCAATTTGAGAGGAACCAAGTCTGGGAACTAGTACCTAAACCTGAGGGCAAATCCGTCATTGACACTAAGTGGGTTTTTAGGAATAAGTAAAATGATCAAGAAGAGATAGTCAGAAATAAAGCCCGCTTAGTAGCGAAAGGATTCAGCAAAGTAGAAGGGTTAGATTATGACGAAACATATGCCGCAGTAGCTAGACTTGAGTCCATTAGGATGTTATTAGCCTTTGCATCTCATAAAGGATTCAAACTATACCAAATGGATGTAAAGTCAGCTTTTCTAAATGGATTCATTAAGGAAGAAGTCTATGTAGGACAACCCCCTGGGTTTGAGGATTTAGAAAGACCTGACCATGTTTACAAACTCACTAAAGCACTTTATGGACTAAAACAAGCACCTAGGGCCTGGTATGAACGCTTATCAACTTATCTAATCTCTAAAGACTTTAAACAAGGACAAAATGACTCAACCCTATTTATTAAAAACTTAGAAATAGAAATCTTTATTGCCCAAATCTACGTCGATGACATAATCTTTGGGTCCACCAACTCTAATTTTTAAAAGAATTCATGAAAATAATGGAAAATGAGTTTGAAATGAGCCTAGTTGGTGAGCTCAACTTTTTCCTAGGGTTACAAATTAAACAAACTAGAGATGGAAACTATGTCCATCAATCCAAATATGCTAAAGAGTTAATAAAGAAATTTAAAATGGACAACTCTAAAAGCATAAGTACCCCCATGGCCACAAATGTAAAAATAGATAGTGACCCTAATGGTAAACCAGTAGATCTTAAACTCTATAGAAGTATGATTGGGAGTCTACTGTACCTTACAGCCAGCAGACCTGATATCCTTTTTGTTGTAGGTATATGTGCTAGATACCAAACCTGTGCTAAGGAAACGTACTTAGCAGTCCTAAAAAGAGTATTAAGATATGTTAAGGGTGTTGGGACCGGGTGCATGTTGACATGGATACGGGTTCGTAATTTTAAAATTTAATTACGTACAGTGGAAGGTTTAGCATAAATAATTTCTTAAATTATTTTAACCACGTATCTAGCATGCAACCTTAAGTTGTGGAGACATGATCATACATTTAAAATTTTACAGAAAGTAAACTAATTTACTTAATACCTTGCGTAACTCGTAGAAGGGGACGAGATCCAACCGTAGCGTCCCTTGGAAGCTCCGCCTCTATTCACATCCACGCCGAGTTCTCTTCGGGATGACTTCGCAAAGCCACGAGTTTCGTGCCGATAAGAACTACTAGATTCTCCAAAGGCACGACAAGAATATCAAGAGAGAGAGATGGAAACTAACCACCAAGTAACGGAATCAAGATTCCGGGGAAGGAAGGAGTTGCGACCCGCTTCTTCTTCTTCTTCGGCACCTTCTTGGTGGATGTGGCTCACGGCAACTAGAAGGGGTGCCGACACTAGAGGAGGGAGAGGGCGCCGGCCCTAGAGGAGGTAGAGGGCGCCGGCCCTAGAGGAGGTAGAGGGAGAGAAGGAGAGAGAGAGGGTTTGCTTCGTAATCTCTTGATTGGAATTCAAGCCTTGCCTTGCTTCCTTTATATAGTAGCCTCTCCTTCGCCAAGTCTCCCTTCTAACGGAATAAATTTTCATAAGAAATTTATCTTACAAATTTTCCTATGAATTATTCCGTTATGCCAAGTTTTATTATAACTAAATTTATAATAAAACAAACACATCTCCCCTTTTATTATGGAATAAATTTTCACAAGAAATTTATTATATAAATTTTTCTTATCATGGAAAAATCAATTCATAATTGATTTTATAAAATAAAATAAATCAATCCAAGGTTTATTTTATTTTCCATGAAAATAAATCTCTTTATATAAATTTCTTTATATAATTTCTTTATCCATAATTTTATAAAACAAATCGCGTTTGATTTATTTTATAATTTAAACCAAATAATTTGGTTTCCCTCCACATTGTGGCCGGCCAAACCAAAGAGGGTGGGGACCCTCTTTGGCCGGCCAAACCAAGCCGTCTCCTTGCGAATTAAACTCATTTAATTGGTCCAATAAGCCTTCAAAAGACTTAGCCATTTTAAGCTTCCGGTGCGCCTCTGATAAATTCAGATTCGACTTATTTCTCTTGATCGGAAAATCCAATTTTCAAATCGTTTTAAATCCCTCGGATTACTCGTAGTGCGTGTGACTAAATATGCTTTCGATTTATATTGGCCGTCTATAATTAACCAATTATAGAACGATCATGAGTGGCACCTAGTAGTACATCATGATCCCCAATTAATCGAAAGATCAACGGTTGACCTCAGAAATAATTCTGAAACCCTTCAGCAGCTCTAATGAATCATGCCCCATTCCCTTCACCATCTTATACCCACTTGGTTGAGGACACGGTCTATGTGTGTCAGTCCCCACTAGGCTGACTACGTCACACCTAGCCCAAGTAATGTCTTTCTCGTCCAACGGATTCTAATTACTCTCATGTTTCTGAGAGATTCATACTCGGAACATGTGATGCTCTGGCCAGAGGCTTCGAGTAACAATCTGACGATAGGCCTTGGGTATACATCTCCTCGCAAGGAGTGGTGAATCCTTTGTAGGTTGTTCAAACATCTTCGGGCACTTCGGCTTATACCCAATCATCCTGGGTCCACACCTCCTTGGTGATGCTTGCTTAAGATGTCAAAGTATAAGTTTTCATGACCAAGATTGCTTGAACACCGCAAGTCAAAGGAACATCGCACTTAAGCTGCAATAAGAACTTCATTGACATATCTATATGTAGATTACCATATGAAGTTTTACAACTAGTCACTCCAATGAACTAGTTCCCTTAACTAGCATTCATGTTTATCTCCGGACATCCCAATGTCACCAGCCAGTGAGAATTAGCTGATTAGAGAATAACCCATGCTAGTCTCCACAGAATTGATAGTGTCCGTATTTATCAATTCATCGACTAGGGACAATTTCAATACTTCACAATTATACATGTAGAGATAATCACTAGTTATGAATTTATCACAAATTCTCTCATGCTGTGAATTGTATTGCGGACATTCAGTAAATGAGTTTAAGATCTCAAATAAATACACGAACATGTATACTCAAATAGTGTATATTCATTTATTAAAGTAAATGATTACAATCATAAGGCGATTGCCTTATGACACTTCTCTAATATTACTAACAAACTCCCACATGGCCTAATGTCAATCGCTACGGTATCCAATACCACAGGCTCTAACATGACCCTCAAACTTGCTTTGAGTCAAGGCCTTAGTTAAAGGATTCGCTAAAACAAATCGCGTTTGATTTATTTTATAATTTAAACCAAATAATTTGGTTTCCCTCCACATTGTGGCCGGCCAAACCAAAGAGGGTGGGGACCCTCTTTGGCCGGCCAAACCAAGCCGTCTCCTTGCGAATTAAACTCATTTAATTGGTCCAATATGCCTTCAAAAGACTTAGCCATTTTAAGCTTCTGGTGCGCCTCTGATAAATTCAGATTCGACTTATTTCTCTTGATCAGAAAATTCAATTTTCAACTCGTTTTAAATCCCTCGGATTACTCGTAGTGCGTGTGACTAAATAGGCTTTCGATTTATGTTGGCCGTCTATAATTAACCAATTATAGAACGATCATGTGTGGCACCTAGTAGTACATCATGATCCCCAATTAATCGAAAGATCAACGGTTGACCTCAGAAATAATTCTGAAACCCTTCAGCAGCTCTAATGAATCGTGCCCCATTCCCTTCACCATCTTATACCCACTTGGTTCAGGACACGGTCTATGTGTGTCAGTCCCCACTAGGCTGACTACGTCACACCTAGCCCAAGTAATGTCTTTCTCGTCCAACGAATTCTAATTACTCTCATGTTTCTGAGAGATTCATACTCGGAACATGTGATGCTCTGGCCAGAGGCTTCGAGTAACTATCCGACGATAGGTCTTGGGTATACATCTCCTCGCAAGGAGTGGTGAATCCTTTGTAGGCTGTTCAAACATCTTCGGGCACTTCGGCTTATACCCAATCATCCTGGGTCCACACCTCCTTGGAGATGCTTGCTTAAGATGTCAAAGTATAAGTCTTCATGACCAAGATGACTTGAACACTGCAAGTCAAAGGAACATCGCACTTAAGCTCCAGTATGAACTTCATTTACATATCTATATGTAGATTACCATATGAAGTTTTACAGCTAGTCACTCCAATGAACTAGTTCCCTTAACTAGCATTCATGTTTATCTCCGGACATCCCAATGTCACCAGCCAGTGAGAATCAGCTGATTAGAGAATAACCTATGCTAGTCTCCACAGAATTGATAGTGTCCGTATTTATCAATTCATCGACTAGGGACAATTTCAATACTTCACAATTGCACATGTAAAGATAATCACTAGTTATGAATTTATCACAAATTCTCTCATGCTGTGAATTGTATTGCGGACATTCAGTAAATGAGTTTAAGATCTCAAACAAATACGAACATGTATACTCAAATAGTGAATATTCATTTATTAAAGTAAATGATTACAATCATAAGGCGATTGCCTTAGGACACTTCTCTCATATTACTAACAATGAGCACCCTAAATGTAGGGATTTGGTATCCTAGGACTTCAACCTTTGACTTGTCAGGATACTCGGATTCTGACTACGCTGGTTGTAAATTAGATAAAAAGAGCACAAGTGGAAGCTGCCAACTGTTAGGAAATAGTCTAGTAAGCTGGCGCAGCAGAAAACAACACTGTGTAGCTCTATCCACAACTGAAGCTGAGTATGTTGCCTTAGGAGAGTGTGTAGCACAACTTTTATGGATGATGCACACTTTTAAGGACTTCCAGCTCAACTACACCCAAACTCAAGTCTACATTGACAATATAAGCTCAATAATCTAACTAAGAATCCAATCCAACACTCCAGAACGAAACACATAGAAGTCAAACACCACTTTGTAAGAGATCACGTAGCCAGGGTGAGATAGTCCTTAAGCATGTAGACTCTAAATCTAACTTAGCTGACATATTCACCAAACCCCTACCTGAGTCTGAGTTCAGCTTACTAAGAAGGCAGTTAGGACTATGCTTAGTAGAATAGGCTTACTCTACTTTCGGTTTTTTTTGCTTTATTTGATTTATAATCAGTTTCTAAAACAATTTTAAAACATGCTTTACTTAATTTCAAAATCAGCTTGAAAAATCTTTTTAGCATTTTTAAAATAATTTTTTATTACTTAGTTTTTTTGGAAAAACTACCCCCTTTCAAAACTAGGGTCTTTTTTGCAAATGGACTTAGCCTAGGCCCTAACCCTAGAACTGCATGCACCTATAGATTTAGATGCCAGCATCTCACAAGCACCTTAGGGTACTTTTGATTGATAACCTAGAAAGGGTTGAGATGCTTAGGTCTTTGCCTTTATTCAAGATGCTTTAAGTCAGTGCATCTGCAGTAATTGGGGCACTAAATACAACTTAAACAGTAATCAAGTTAAGTGTCATGTTTAAAAAATCTAACTTGAACAGAACACTTAACTCGACTAACCCTAGCGAAAACTACTGTTTATAACAGTTAGTAAGTAGCTAATTGGGTTAGACAGGTCCCTACAGAGATAATTTAAATTAGATTGATTCAGTTCATCTTGCATTGGTTCAGTACAGCACATTAATTCTTTTTGCAATTTATTTATGTAATTTATTTATTTTTTTTGCTATTTTCTTTTGTTTTTGATATATGGCAAAGGGGGAGAGATAGGAAAAGAGAAGCTTTAATTTTTTTTTTCAAATTTCAAAATTTCAAAACTTTATCCTTTCTTCAAAAAGTACATAATCTATTTGTTTTCAAAAGTACTAAGTTTTTCTCCAAAGTTTCTCTAAGTTAAGCTACTTTCAAATTTTTTCAAATCCTTATTAGTTCTTAAACTTAAAGCTGCTTTCAAATCTTTTTTAGTACTAAAACTAAAACTGCTTTCAAATCTTTCTAAGTACTTAAACTTAAGCTATTTTCAAAAATCTTTGTTAAGTATTTAAACTCAAGCTGTTTTTCAAAGTTTTGCTAAGTACTTAAAACTTAAGCTGTTGCAAATTTTACTAAGTACTTATCTTAAACTTAAGCTATGGTTCAAAAAACTTAAAACATCAGAAGATGGTTCTTTTCTACTGACTTGAATTTTTTTTTTGTGTAAATCTTCAAAAGTGCACAACCAATTTTTTTAAATATGTTTCCAAAGCTTCTTTTGAAAATTGTTCTAAGTGTTTAAAAAATTAATGCCATTATTTTTTACTTAGAAATTTTTTTCAAAACCCCACAAACTTTTGAAAAAACTAGGGGGAGATTCCTTTTAGGGGGAGGAAACTAAAATTTTATTTCATCTGTTCTGATTAACTTAACTTTTTGAACCGGGTTGCCATAAATCAAAAAAGGGGAGATTGTTGGTGCAAATAGCACCCAAGTCGAACCTGTATTTTGATCAATGGCAAAGGGTTCAAAAGTTAAGATGTTTTGTTGTTCTAACATACTACTTGAGTGTGCAGATTAAAGTCCTAGCGAAGGACTGCTAGGCACCTAGCGAAGGACTGCTAGGCATCGGAACCCTAAGACCCAGCGAAGGGCTGCTGGGCACCTAGCGAAGGGCTGCTAGGAGTCAAAGACCTGGCGAATGACTGCTGGGCACCAGGCGAAGGACTGCCTGGAACGAAAGACCTGGCGAAGGACTGCTGGGCTCCAGGCAAAGGATTGCCTGGAACGAAAGACCTGGCGAAGGACTGCTGGGCTCCAGGCAAAGGATTGCCTGGAACGAAAGACCTGGCGAAGGACTGCTGGGCAAAAGTCTAACCGGAGGAGCCAGTTGGCAACAGGTAAATTCTCCCGAGAGGAGTAGGTGAGGACGCGTTCCCCGTCGAGGGAACAGTAGGCGTCGGTTCAACCTAGGGCTCCATTTTGGAGACCCAAAGTCAGAACCAAGACAGCTAAGGCTGTATAAAACTAATACTTGATTGCTTTATGTTGTTTTGGACTAACCCTGGATGCAGGACCGAAGGAATGAGTGTCTGCAGCTCAGAACGCCTTAAAGGAGAGAGGCAGCAACTGAGCAGCGCGCCCCTAAGGTCAAGGCAAAACAAGTTAAGCAATAATTCGCTTCGGAAGCTTGCTGGGCGAGGCACCCCCAGTGTCCAGGGCACCCCGGAATCAAGCCAATGAAGTGGATAAACATTATCCAGCCGAGAAGCCCGCGGAAAGGGTCAACCAGGGTGCCCCCAGCGTCCCGGGCACCCCCACAGTCAACCCTCAGCCCTATTCGAGTGGGATAAGGGCTGATCGAGACTTGCTCGGATCGGGTGACACGTGGGGGGGCGCCCCCAATGTTCAGGGTGCCTCGGGAAGCTATAAAAAGCCCCTCGACCCCAAGGCTTCATACAACACTTCTTCCAACGCAATTTTGCTCTTCTGCTCCAGCGTTCTGCTCCGGAAACCTCCCAACTCGAGATACAAGCGCCGATGACGTCCCCCTGCTCCAAAATACAATCCACACCGGACGTCGGTAACAAAGAGCTATTTTTTAAGTTTACTGTACTACTCTTGTAACATCTTTCTATAAACTATTTTGCGCATATAGAATTGCCCGCAGTAAACGGTCAACGACCGTGGGCTTTGGAGTAGGAGCCGGCCGCGACTCCGAACTAAGTAAAATCTTGGTGTTCGTGTGTTGTTTTGTTATTAATTTTTCTGCTGCATATTCTCTTTTTTAAACCGAAAACATTTTACGATATTCACCCCCCCTCTATCGTTTCTCTCGATCCAACATTTCCCTGTTGAGTCATCAGGGTGTTGATGGTCTGCTGTTGTTCGGTGATCTGACGCTGGAGTTCTGCGACTATTTGCGTCAGGTCAGGCGGGGGTGCAGTTTCGTTTGTTCTAGTACTTCTTCTAGCCATGTTATCTTCATGAAATAACACATAGGCTAGTATAAGGTTACTGTTATTTCCATTCATATACATCTTAAATCATTGTCATTACAAGGCATGATAAGGTATCTTCCCAGTTTTATCCAAGGTAAGATCATGCTTCCGTCATACATATCATTTTAAATCATTGTCATCATAAGGTATCTTCCTAGTTTTATCCAAGGTAAAATCCTGCTTCCATCATACATATCATGCATCATACTTGCATAATTCAGTTATCAATATAAACATTAAATAAGGCAAGTATAGAATTTCTTACTTGGAAGCGGCAGGAGGTAGGCTTGATGTGTGTGTAGTGAGATGACAGTGGGCTCTGATACCAAACTGTAAACGCCCGCCCCTTACCGTTAGGCGACGCGTTACCTTTAACCCTTTTTTTTCTTACTTATATCATTGCGTATGAATCTAACATTGCAGCAGAAATGAAACATAACTAAAAGCATATGCAACGATAAGGAAGTAATAACATCATATAACATCTAATAGCATCCATAGTTAAATAAACTCCAAAAGAACTAGCAAGTATCATGCATAAAGTAGCAACATATGTCTTATTAGAAATAAGAACTAAGTCTATAGATGGCACTAAAGTGGATCGATCAGTCAAGTCACCACTACACACATTAGCCCTTCCTGCAGCTGCTCATTCCTCAGAAATTTCTATGTTGATCTGCAACATAAGCAAACAAACTATAAGTATAAAACTTAATAAGCTCTTTCCTACTCACTAAATCTGTACGTCGCATGCATTTTAAAACATATAACATTTTGTGGATACCATAAAATTCATAAGGCACATAAGATACATGAAAACATATAAACATAGAACATGTGCATTTCAAAACATTAGGATGCTCTTTGGAAAACATAGTAAATAATACTTTAAAATCATATACATCATCTTGTTTGGGGTCCCCGGCTTTGTACCCATTCTTTCTTTTGCGCGCATACCCCTATGTAGGATGCGAGGTAGCTAATCCCGACCTACAGGGGTCTACATTCTAGGCATACTATCTTTCAGCCTAGGGACAACATCATCGGTAGTCCGGAACCGTGGATCATTTCAAGCCCTTGGCCAAATGATCTGTATTAAGGCATAATTTAAGGTCCCTTGGCCAAATGTTATAGGGGTCCCTTAGCATAGATTCCACAAAACTTCTTGGCCTATAACATTTATATAGCAAGGAAACAATCATTAGAACAATAGCCTACTTCATGCATCAACATTTATCCATTTCATGACTTGGCCGAATTCTTCCAAATCCTTTACATCATGGAGGGCATTCAAACACCATGTATCCATCATATATTCATTACAAAAAGGTAGTAACAATTTCATGAACTCTTCCTTTAAGTTTTTTTTTGGACATAGAAAAGGGGGGTACCCCTTTATGGCCGAAACTTTCCTCAAGATTTTCTTCCATTCTCTTTCACCCAACATCACAAGCAAACATAAAAATCATAAAAACACATAAAAAGCCATTATGTTGCAGGTGAGGGAGTCTTACTACTTGTGCTTATGTTCCCAAAAGATCTCCAAATTTTTTAGAAGAAAAGACCTCTTAAACTCTAGCACTCCTCTTGTTCTTCTCTTCTTTTGGTCCGGTTTTCTCTAGGAGGTGAAGGACTTGAAAATGGTAGCAAGGGAAGCAAGGATTTCAGTGAGGAAGAGGAGGAAGGGGAAGAGTTTGGTGGAGAGAAAGGGGGGGGTTTCTTGGCCGAAAATGCCTTAGGCATTTCCTCCTCTTCATGGTCTTTTATGGTGAGTAAAGAGGCAAGCACCTCTTTAATGGTGTCTCTTCAATTTTTTTGTGTCTCTTCATCTTCTTTCCCACTTATCTACAATTTCCCATCCTCTTCTAATAGCACTCCCTTGCTAGGTGAATTGGTTACATGAATATTCTTAAGGCTTTGCTTTCCTTTGAGGTCCAAGTTTCAATCTTTGGCACCTCTTTTTTTTTCCTTCAAGCCCATGTAACCAAAGCCCAACAAGAGAATGCTACCCATTTAGTTCATACACATGCATATTCATATCATTATTCATTCATTCATGTGCATGATGTTAAGCATAATATTAATGTAGCATATAAAACATAATTATCACACACATTCACCATATATCAAGAAGGTGCTTAATATCTTCTTTATTCGCAATTTCTCCCTTTAAATTCATAATTTTATCCTTGGCCACATGTTCAATTATTACATCGTTCTAGAGGGAAATTTGGGGTGTTACATCGCAAAGCCATGAGTTTCGTGTTCTCGAGAACTACTAGATTCTCCGAGAACGCGACAAGAAAAACCAAGAGAGAAGTAATCACATCGAAAAACTCACTACCAAGGTTGGCCGGAATCACAATTCCGGCGAGAAGGAGGAAGATGACTTGCGCCCAATCCCAAGGTGATGATGGCTGGAGAGGAAGATCGTCCCAATGGAAGAACTTCGTCGCCTCGGTGCTTCTCCTTGTTCTCACGGCCAGAAGAAGGGAGAAGAACCTTGTGGCCGGCCAAGAGGAAGAAGGGAGAAGAGGGAGAGAGCCCAGGCAAGAATACTTCGATTATTTTCCAAGCATTGCCTTGGATCCTTTATATAGTGGTCTGTTAACCATCAAGCCTCTCAAAAAAGAGACTTATTCCATCATGCCATATTTTATCATATTTTAATTCATGATAAAATCGACCAAGTCTCCTTTTTTTCTTATGGAATAAATTTTCTTATCATGGTAAATCAATCCATGATTGATTTTATAAAATAAAATAAACCAATCCATGGTTCATTTTAATTTCCATGAAAAATAATCCAAACCTTGGTTTATTATATAAAAATTTATATCATCCATAATTTTATAAAACAAACCACACTTGGTTTATTTTATAAATTGAACCAAAAACTTGGTTCTCTCCCTTTGTTGTGGCCGGCCAAGCAAAGAGGATGGAGACCCTCTTTGGCCAGCCCATCCAAGCCACGCCCCAATGAATTAAACTTATTTAATTCATCTATTAAGTCTTCAAAAGACTTAGCCATTTTACGCTTCCGATGCGTCTCTGAAAAATTCAGATTCGACTTATCGTTTGGCTTAACCAAACATAATCTCTCTTGATTGGAAAATCCAATTTTCAACTCGTTTTAAATCCCTCGTATTACTCATAGTGCGTGTGACTAAATAGGCTTTCGATTTATGTTGGTCGTGTATAATTAATCAATTAATTATAGAACGATCATGAGTGGCACCTAGTAGTACATCATGATCCCCAATTAATCGAACGATCAACGGTTGACCTCAGAAATAATTCTGAAACCCTTCAGCAGCTATAATGAATCGTGCCCTATTCCCTTCACCATCTTATACCCACTTGGTTGAGGACATGTTCTATGTGTGTCAGTCCCCACTAGGCTGACTACGTCACACCTAGCCCAAGTAACGTTTTCTCGTCCTACGGATTCTAATTACTCTCATGTATTTAAGAGATTCATACTCTGAACATGTCATGCTCTGGCCAGAGGCTTCGAGTAACAATCCGACGATTGGCCTCGGGTGTACATCTCCTCGCAAGGAGTGGTGAATCCTTTGTAGGCTGTTCAAACATCTTCGGGCACTTCGGCTTATACCCAATCATCCTGGGTCCACACCTCCTTGGAGATGCTTGCTTAAGATGTCAAAGTATAAGTCTCCATGACCAAGATGACTTGAACACCGCAAGTCAAAGGAACATCACACTTAAGCTGCAGTAAGAATCATTGACATATCTATATGTAGACTACTATATGAAGTTGTACAGTCAGTCACTCCAATGAACTAGTTCCCTTAACTAGCATTCATGTTTATCTCCGGACATCCCAATGTCACCAGCCAGTGAGAATAGACTGATTAGAGAATAACTCATGCTAGTCTCAACATAATTGATAGTGTTCGTATTTATCAATTCATCGACTAGGGACAATTTCAATACTTCACAATTGCACATGTAGAGATAATCACTAGTTGTGAATTCATCACAAATTCTCTCATGTTGTGAATTGTATTGCAGACATACAGTAAATGAGTTTAAGATCTCAATCAAATACATAAACATGTATACTCAAATAGTGAATATTCATTTATTAAAATAAATGATTACAATCATAAGGCGATTGCCTTAGGACATTTTTCTCATATCATTAACACTAATGAGATTCGGGAAGAAAGGAAAGCTAAGTCCGTGCTATGTGGGACTGTACAAGATCCTGAACAGAGTTGGCAAGGTGGCTTACGAGCTCGAGCTACCTCAGGAGATGTCATTAATCCACAACGTGTTCCACGTATCGATGCTCAAGAAATGTATTCCCAATGCAGCTCAAGTGATAGAGCCGTAGGCCGTACAAATTCAGGAGGACCTGAGTTATGAAAGCAAACCCATACGGATCCTGGATCGAGATGTCAAGAGACTGAGGAATAAAGATGTATCCTTAGTCAAGGTCTTATGGCAAAGTCAATAATCTAAAGAAGCTACCTGGGAACGTGAGGGCGATATGAAACAAAAGTTTCCGAAGCTATTTTAAGTTCGAGGACGAACTTTCCAGAAGGTATGGAGAATTGTAAGACCCCACTAAAATTCCCTTCAATATTATCCCTAATATTGAGTAGGATTACATGAATGATAGTTAGAGTTGTGGGAATTTTAGTGTAAGTGTTAATAGGCCTTATATGGGCTCTAAATGGTGGAAATCCCTAATGGGTCTTAAATAACACTTCATTACTTATTTTAATGGGCCCCATGAGGATAAAAGAAATAACACATCATGTAATGGGCCTTACCTTAGATGGGCTTGCAAAAAAATAAAATAAAATAAAATGATGTAGGAGCCAAGGATTGAACCTTGGACCTTAGAGATGATGTAAGCCTTAAGAATGCATATGTAACCAATTCACCTAGCAAGGGAGTGCTATTAGGAGGATAAAGGGAATTGTAGATAGGTGTAAGGATAAGGGAAGTGAAGAGTCACCATGAGAGGAGGCACCATGCCCTTTCACTTGCCATTCACTTAGTATAAAGAGGTGGGATGAGAAGTGAAGAGACTTAAGTTACTTTTCTCTTCTTCTCTTCCACCAAGGCCTTTCCTCTCCCCTCTCTTCTTCCTTCTTGGCCGAAAATCCCAAGGGGTTTTCCTCTTGGAATACTTCACAAGAGGTCTCCCTCTTGAAGATCCAAGTTCTTCTACAAGGCTACAAAGGCAAGGAGTACTCTAAGGTCAAGAAAGCTTCCTTTTGTTTCTCTATTCGAGGTTTATAACCAAGACAACAAGGGTAAGACTCCCCTCACCTGCAACATAATAGTTATATATGTTTTGATTCATGTTCTTGTATGTTTTTGGCGATGTGTTGCAAAAAAAATCGTGAAGGTTTCCCTATAGGCAAGTTTCGGCCAACATGAGATTTAGGGCTTAGGTTTGTGTTTGATGCTATCTAATGACTCCAATGTTTTCTTGATGTTAAGTTATGAATTATGATGAAAAAAAAAGATGAAGCAAAAGACCCTTAAAGGTTTAGGCCAAGGCTCTCATGAAGCCATAAACTTTTTGGCCACAAGAAGATGTTTGGGTTCTTTTGACTAGCTAATGTTTTAATTCCTTGTTTATGGTTATTTGAGGGTTTTATATATATTTTTAGGTCATATTTCCCCTCTAAACACGTGGGGTTAATACCCTAAATAAGGGCCAAAAAGAAAGAAAAAGAAGAGTTAAAGATGTCATGTTACTTACTAGTGCTTCCTAGTGTTAGAATATGTATTATATGTATATTGTATGAACCAATTGCTTTTGTTTTTATCATTTTCATGTTGATATGAACCAAGATATTTCTGATCAATTTCTTAAATTGGGTTTTATAATGGGTTAAGGTCACTACCTCACTTGATAATGCCCCTTTGTAGTAGGATACTCAATGTATACATGTTTTATGAGTTGTGAGAGGTTGTGTTGTGTTTTTATGCCATGTTAACCCTATCTAAATGTTTTGATCAGTAGAGTATATGTTGAATTATGGTTGAATTTAAGGTATCCATGTTTTATTATGCCATGATAGATAAAGGGAAAAAAAGAGAGTTAAAGATGTCATGTTCCTTGCTAATACTTTCTAGTGTTAGAATATGTATTATATCCATGTTGTATGAATCAACTACTCTTGTTTCTTTGTCATTTTCATGTTGATATGAACCTTAGAAGTTTATGATCAGTACCTTAAATTGTAACGCCCGACCTTATATCTACCCTAAAGGCGGGGTTACGGGTCCATACATTCATATCATTATATCATGTTAAACATGTATATCCAAACAAAACAGTTACAATAAAAGAAATGTAGTAAGCATGCTTATTGAAGACTAATTTACCAAGCAAGGTTTTTCATTTCTTTTATATCTACATGCATTTACAACCTAATAGGAAGATCATTTAACACACTATAGCATGGAATCTCAAGTAAGAATATAGCAAGAGTTATCTAGTCTTAGGTACATGCAAAAGAAGCCTTCATAAGAAACAGAAAACAGTAAATATCTAGCATTTTACTTAGCATGCATACTACAAAATTTAGACATTAATGATAGTGTTATCTAGCATGTCATAGGTTCCATATTTCTAACTTAATCACAGTAGAGTAGTCATGATCATCACACATTCAGAGTATAGCAATACAATTTCAATATTTCATTGGAAGCAGTTTAGATTCTAGACAAAAACAAGGTAGATAGAATCTTTCGTTCTTTCCCGAGCCATCACCACACACATCCTCTAGCCTTCCCTCTGCCACTTCCTTTAGTTCGAGTATTTCTTACCGCTATCTGCAGCATAAGAAAACAACATGAACTAGTAAGCAAAACATGCTTAGTAAGAATCCGGGCCTACTCGCAAAACCATATCGATACATCATATCATGTACTCAGTAATCAAGATAGAACAAGATTATAAGCATCATAAGCATTTCATCAAAGCATCATAAACATCACATCAAATATCTCTAAGTACTTTACAGAACAAGATTATCTCATAATGAGAAAATAATATGTTTTTCAAAAGGTTCCATATAGGTAAGTACTTAAAAATACAATATCTCCCAGGGCCCAGTTGTAGTACCACATCATGCGCGTTCCCTAATAAATTGGGGTAGCGAGCCACCAATCTAATTAGAGCAGGACCCTTCCGTCCTACCAATGCCATGACCTTCAGTTAACATGCACATTGGATTTGTTTAACGACCCCCTTCCGAGTCGGGTACACAACTTTCAAAGTAAAGTAATTTATCATGCAATTACTCATATATGTATATGCCTAATGGTACTCTTAATCACTTCTCAAAGGGACACACCACACATTCGGGTGCTCTTGATCCCCTAGGGACACACCACACATTCGGGTGCTCTTGATCCCAGTTCAATAGAGTATCCTTTTTTTTAAGCATATTATCAACCACATCTCAACCACATCATGTTCATGTCATAAGAGTGCCCCATGGGCTATAAGGCATGCTTTTATACCTAACAAGATAGGTCACATAATTTATACACACATCATATAAGTGTAGCATGCTTCATGGTTTCATTAAGGACTTCCCAACCCTAGGACTAGGGTTGGCCGAAAGTCACATGTAAGGAAATTTGGTTTTCCAATCAAGCATTCATTCAAGCATTCTTACAAACACTTCACTTATACCATTAAGCATGGATATATCATAAGGAAAATCATACAACCTTAAATCCTAATTCCCTTAGGGTTGGCCGAAACCTTGTAGGGTACCAAACCCTAATTTTTATCCTTCCACAAATTGTAAACATCACATATGAGTATACCCTAGGTCTTAAGGGTTATTTTCATGTAATGAAAAGTTGCCAAGCACATCCCTTAGGAAGTGGCCGAAACCCACACAAGGACAACCCTAGGTTTTTGTTCTTGACACCATGAAGAAAAATCCATCTACATGTATACCCTAAGTCCCAAAGTCTTCCCATGCATCAAAGTTGGATCAAACCTTTCTCTTGGACCCCCAATCCTAGGGTGGCCGAAACTTCTACAAGGAAGATCCTTGTGATTTTTCAAAAGAAACACACAAACAAACATTTAATAGCAATTATACTGCAGGCGAGAGGACACTTACATCCTAGCGCTGGAATTTAACCTTCTTTAAATCGTAGGGTACCCTACACTTGGAGGGTATGCGAAGATCCTTTTCTTCCAAATCTTCTCTCTAGTATTCCTTGGTCTTGGTAGAGAGCAATGGCTCTTGGACTCTCCTTCTTGTAATTGCCCTAGGGTTAAAATTTCGAAAGGGAAGGGGGAAGGCTAGGCTCGGCAAGGAAGAAGAAGAAGGGAGGAAGAAGAATGAAAAAAAAGAAACTTCTTTCTAACTTCCTTCTCTTACTCTTATTTATACACCTCTTGTGAAAAGACATGTCTCTTCTTTGCCCAAGCCTTAACACGCATGTCTCCCCTTTCCTAACACGAAACACCCATTAGAGCATCTGGTTAGGAAGGAGTTAGTGCAAGTGATAGGTTCAAGGTTCGATCCTTGCTTCCTCCACTTTGCACTTTCTTTTTATTACCTCTTAATAATTCATTTCCAAGCCTATCATGGAATTTCATAATATTAATAATATTTCATGAATCAATATTTCATGATAATATTTCATGATAATAATATTTCATAAATATAATATTTCATGCTAATATTTCATGATAATAATATTTCATGAATATAATATTTCATGTATTCATGACATTTCATAGCATGTGATTGCATGAAATTTATATCATTTCATTATAACCATTTTCATACATTGTCATGATTTTACATTGACAAATTTGGGGTGTTACAATCCTCCCCCTCTTATAGAAAGTTCGTCCCGAACTTTAAAATAGTTCCGGATACTTTGATCGCATCGTATCTTCCTGTTCCCAGGTGGCTTCTTCGAACTGCTTGTTCCGCCACAGAACCTTTACTAAGGATATTTCCTTGTTCCTTAGCCTTTTAACTTCCCGATCGAGGATCTGGATCGGGCGGCGTTCGGAAATAAGGCTCTCCTGTTCTTGCACTGGTGGGGGTTCTATCATTTGACTCGCATCAGGGGTACACTTCTTGAGCATCGACACATGGAAGACGTTGTGGATAGCCGCCATTTCCGGCGGTAGCTCCAGCTCGTAGGCCACCTTGCCTACTCGTCTCAAAATCCGGTAGGGTCCCACGTATCGCGGACTCAGTTTCCCCTTCTTTCCGAATCTCATCACCCCTTTCATAGGGGCTACCTTCAGGAATACCGAATCCCCAACCTCGAACTCAAGTGGTCGACGTCGTTTATCGGCGTAGCTCTTCTGCCGACTCTGAGCAGTCTCTATCCTCTGGCGGATATTCTTTATAGCCTGAGTGGTCTCATCAATAATATCGGTCTGGAGTCCCATCTCCCTCCTTTCACCACTCTCATGCCAGCATAAAGGAGATCTGCATTTTCTTCCGTATAGTGCCTCGTACGGTGCCATCCCGATAGTAGCCTGATAACTGTTGTTATAAGCAAACTCTGCCAGGCTCAGGTATCGACACCAGCTTCCCTTGAAGTCCAAGGCGCAAGCTCGTAACATATCTTCTAGTATCTGGTTTACTCGTTCAGTCTGCCCGTCAGTCTGGG
Source organism: Boesenbergia rotunda (assembly GCA_024364735.1). Lineage (NCBI taxonomy): Eukaryota > Viridiplantae > Streptophyta > Magnoliopsida > Zingiberales > Zingiberaceae > Boesenbergia > Boesenbergia rotunda. Next base: position 35,259 of record JAGFNQ010009976.1, read on the forward strand.
GGTGAAAGGCTGTACTGAACTTCAGCTTCGTGCCAAGGGCCTTCTGCACGTGTCCCCAAAAATCAGAAGTAAATCGACCATCTCGGTCAGAGACGATGGTCTTGGGAATCCCGTGTAGTCGGACAATCTCCTTGACGTACAGTTGAGCCAGCTGCTCAACTGAATAAGTCATCCTGATAGCCAGAAAATGCGCGGACTTGGTCAGTCGGTCCACAATAACCCATATACTATCATATCCATTCGTAGTCCGGGGCAGCCCTGATATGAAATCCATGGATATGTCCTCCCATTTCCACTCGGGAATAGGTAGAGGCTGCAGAACTCCCCCAGGTCTCTGGTGTTCTGCTTTGACCCTCTGGCAGGTCAAACACATGCTAATATAATGGGCTACATCTTTCTTCATGCCGGACCACCAAAATTTGCTCTTCAGATCTTGATACATCTTGGTAGACCCAGGATGCATCGCATAAGGTGTTCCGTGAGCTTCTTCGAGTATCCTCGTCCGTAAATCGGAGTCGTCGGGAACGCATAATCGATCCCGGAGATATAAAACTCCACTATCGGAAATCCGGAATCCCTCGTCCTTGCCTTCAAGAATCTCTTGCTTGATTCTCTGAAGACTCGGATCAAGATTCTGCTTCTCCAGAATACCATCAAATAATGTCGGCGCAATCTGTAGAGTAGAAAGCTGTCCCGATATAATCTCGATTCCGAAATCCATAATCTCTTTCCCTAAGGGTTGTGACAAAGCCGACAAAGATATTAAAGTAGCACATGATTTTCTACTGAGAGCATCGGCTACCTTGTTGGCTTTTCCCGGATGGTACAGGATCTCACAATCATAATCCTTGACCAATTCGAGCCATCGGCGTTGTCGCATATTCAGGTCCTTCTGGGTGAAGAAATACCGCAGACTCTGGTGATCAGTAAAGACCTTGCACTGAGTGCCATACAAATAATGCCTCCATGTTTTCAGTGCAAAGACCACCGCTGCTAATTCCAAATCATGGGTAGGATAATTCTTTTCATGTTCCCTTAATTGTCTAGAGGCATAGGCAATTACCTTCCCATTTTGCATAAGTACAGCTCCGAGTCCCAGTTTGGATGCGTCGCTGTACATATCGAAACCCGTATCACTTTCGGAAGAGTCAATATAGGAGCGCTAGTCAGCCTCCTTTTCAGTTCAGAGAAACTCTTCTCACATTCCTCGGTCCAGGTATATTTCTTATCCTTCTTTGTAAGAGCTGTCATAGGGGCTGCAATCCGAGAGAAGTTCTCTACGAATTTTCTGTAGTAACCTGCTAACCCCAGAAAACTTCTGACCTCGCTGGCATTCTTGGGTCTGGACCAGTTACTTACGGCCTCAATTTTAATTGGGTCGACCATCACTCCGTCCTTGGAGATAACATGTCCCAAGAATGATACCTGATTCAGCCAGAACTCACATTTCGAAAATTTAGCATACAGTTGTTCCTTCTGAAGAATCTGTAATACTATACTCAGGTGCTCCGCATGCTCCTCGGAAGTCCTCGAATAAATAAGGATGTCGTCGATGAAGACGATCACAAATCTGTCGAGAAATGCTGAGAAAATCCTATTCATAAGGTCCATGAATATTGCCGGAGCATTAGTAACTCCAAACGGCATCACTACGAACTCGTAATGTCCGTATCTCGTCCGGAAAGCAGTTTTGGGTATGTCCTCATTTTTCACCCGGACTTGGTGATAACCAGACCTCAGATCGATCTTGGAGAAAACCGTAGCTCCCTTTAACTGATCGAACAGGTCATCTATCCTGGGTAGAGGGTACCTGTTCTTTATGGTCACATTATTTAATGCCCGATAGTCGATGCACATACGCATCGACCCATCCTTCTTCTTCACGAACAGTACGGGAGCTCCCCAGGGGGAATGACTAGGGCGGATAAGTCCCTTGTCGAGTAGCTCTTGTAGCTGTCCTTGCAATTCTTTCAATTCAGTCGGCGCCATTCGGTATGGTGCCTTCGAGATGGGGTTAGTACCAGGAATCAAATCAATGGCAAATTCAACATCTCTTTCAGGTGCTAACCCAGGTAAGTCATCAGGAAATACCTCTGGATAGTTGCATACGACTTCGACGTCTTCTAGCTTCGGGTCCTCTCTAGGACGAGTATCAACCACATGAGCTAGAAATCCAGAACATCCATTCTCTAACATTTTCCTTGCCTTCAGAGCCGATAAGAATTTGCCAGTCTTCTTCTTCGGCTCGCCGATAAATTCAAAGAGAATCCCCGTCTCGGGTCGGAAGATAACCCTTCGTTTACGGCACTCGATAGAAGCGCCGTATTTATTCAAGAAATCCATGCCCAATATCAGATCATAATCGGCCATATCAAGCACTATTAGATCGCAGTAGAGTTCTCTATCTGCGATGCTGATCAGTGCGGCCCGCAGCATTTGGGTAGAGGCCATCACCTCCCCCGAGGGCAATGTAGTCAGAAACTTGCAATCTAGTTCTTGCAGTGGCATATCATATCTCGTGGCATATAGCATAGAAATAAAGGAATGCGTTGCTCCAGTGTCAAATAATGCAGTAGCAGGATGACTGTAAATAATTATCTGACCTGTGACAACGGTAGAGGCAGTCGCCACGTCTTCCTTTGTAAGCGAGAAAACCTGGGCGTCCGTTGTAGCAGGCGGGGCTTCTAACCGCCCCTGATAAATAGGAGTACCATCAATCGCAGCCTGCATATGGTGAAGCTGGGGAGGAGCACCTTTGTGCTGAATATACTGCTGCTGAGGTGCCTTAGCGGCAGTCGGACACTCTCTGGCAAAGTGTCCTTCCTTCCCGCAAGTATAACATCTCTTGGCACCCCATAAGCATGCCCCGAGGTGCATCTTCCCACAGGTGGCACAAGGAGGGTGCTTAGGCTTCTTGCCTTTCGAATCACCAGTAGACTTGTTCCATGGCTTTCTTTTCCCATTGTAGTTCTTCTTCCAGTGGGGGTTGGTGTTCTGAGTCCGTTGATTTCCTGACTGACTCTGATTCTGTGTACTGACTGGGGCCTGCTTCTGCTGGCTGATATTCTTCAGATAGTGCTCAGCATTCAGGGCACCGCTGACTAGCTCTTCTGCAGTCTGTGGCCTATGAACGCCACCAGCTACACTCAGAGCAATGTCAGGCCTAAGCATTCTTAGCATTAATCTGACCCTTTCCCTTTCAGTACTGACCAGCTCAGGACACAATCGTGCCAGTCGGTTAAATTTCTGGACGGCCTCGTTGACAGAGAGATTCCCCTGTCGAAATTCGGTGAACTCATCAAAATGCCTGTTGGTCACCCTCATATGGAAGAACTCCTCCAGAAATTCAGACTCGAAATCCTTCCACTTCATTTGATCCACCGATCTTCTGGCCTTCACCCGTTCCCACCACATCCGAGCATCGCCGGAGAGGCAGAACGAGACACACTTGACCTTCTCGTGTTCCGGCCAGTCCAGAAGTTCCATAGTGCTTTCCACTGTTTTGAGCCAGGACTGGGCATCCCACGGCTCGCAGATGCCGGAGAACTTATCCGGCTTCAGTCGTTGCCACTGTATCAAATAGGCCTCTTGTCGGACTGCTCTGGCCATAGTGTCCGAGGGCGCTTGTGCAGCCGGAGGTTCAGTGGTTATGGCATCCTAACTTCCCGCAGGGGTGGCAGTATTAGTCTGCTGGGTCATCAGAGTGTTTATCATCTGCTGCTGCTCAGTGACCTGGCGCTGCAGCTCAGTGATCACCTGCATCAGGTCAGGTGGGGTTGCTGTCTCGTTACCCCTAGTACTACGCCTTCTAGCCATATCTACCATATAGACAGTAAATGACTACATAAGCCTTAATTCTACCTTCACTTGTTATGCAAGTATTACTCATCTTCATATTATGCAAGCATAAATCATCTCTATAGTTGTACTGTACATGAAATAATATAAGCGAGTTAGGATTTCTTACTTGGAAGCGCCAGGAGGAAGCTTGATGTGTGTGTGGTGGAAAGGGAAACCTGCTCTGATACCAACTTGTAACGCCCGACCTTATATCTACCCTAAAGGCGGGGTTACGGGTCCATACATTCATATCATTATATCATGTTAAACATGTATATCCAAACAAAACAGTTACAATAAAAGAAATGTAGTAAGCATGCTTATTGAAGACTAATTTACCAAGCAAGGTTTTTCATTTCTTTTATATCTACATGCATTTACAACCTAATAGGAAGATCATTTAACACACTATAGCATGGAATCTCAAGTAAGAATATAGCAAGAGTTATCTAGTCTTAGGTACATGCAAAAGAAGCCTTCATAAGAAACAGAAAACAGTAAATATCTAGCATTTTACTTAGCATGCATACTACAAAATTTAGACATTAATGATAGTGTTATCTAGCATGTCATAGGTTCCATATTTCTAACTTAATCACAGTAGAGTAGTCATGATCATCACACATTCAGAGTATAGCAATACAATTTCAATCTTTCATTGGAAGCAGTTTAGATTCTAGACAAAAACAAGGTAGATAGAATCTTTCGTTCTTTCCCGAGCCATCACCACACACATCCTCTAGCCTTCCCTCTGCCACTTCCTTTAGTTCGAGTATTTCTTACCGCTATCTGCAGCATAAGAAAACAACATGAACTAGTAAGCAAAACATGCTTAGTAAGAATCCGGGCCTACTCGCAAAACCATATCGATACATCATATCATGTACTCAGTAATCAAGATAGAACAAGATTATAAGCATCATAAGCATTTCATCAAAGCATCATAAACATCACATCAAATATCTCTAAGTACTTTACAGAACAAGATTATCTCATAATGAGAAAATAATATGTTTTTCAAAAGGTTCCATATAGGTAAGTACTTAAAAATACAATATCTCCCAGGGCCCAGTTGTAGTACCACATCATGCGCGTTCCCTAATAAATTGGGGTAGCGAGCCACCAATCTAATTAGAGCAGGACCCTTCCGTCCTACCAATGCCATGACCTTCAGTTAACATGCACATTGGATTTGTTTAACGACCCCCTTCCGAGTCGGGTACACAACTTTCAAAGTAAAGTAATTTATCATGCAATTACTCATATATGTATATGCCTAAAGGTACTCTTAATCACTTCTCAAAGGGACACACCACACATTCGGGTGCTCTTGATCCCCTAGGGACACACCACACATTCGGGTGCTCTTGATCCCAGTTCAATAGAGTATCCTTTTTTTTAAGCATATTATCAACCACATCTCAACCACATCATGTTCATGTCATAAGAGTGCCCCATGGGCTATAAGGCATGCTTTTATACCTAACAAGATAGGTCACATAATTTATACACACATCATATAAGTGTAGCATGCTTCATGGTTTCATTAAGGACTTCCCAACCCTAGGACTAGGGTTGGCCGAAAGTCACATGTAAGGAAATTGGTTTTCCAATCAAGCATTCATTCAAGCATTCTTACAAACACTTCACTTATACCATTAAGCATGGATATATCATAAGGAAAAATCATACAACCTTAAATCCTAATTCCTTAGGGTTGGCCGAAACCTTGTAGGGTACCAAACCCTAATTTTTATCCTTCCACAAATTGTAAACATCACATATGAGTATACCCTAGGTCTTAAGGGTTATTTTCATGTAATGAAAAGTTGCCAAGCACATCCTTAGGAAGTGGCCGAAACCCACACAAGGACAACCCCTAGGTTTNTAGGAAGTGGCCGAAACCATACAAGGACAAACCTAGGTTTTGTTCTTGACACCATGAAGAAAAATCCATCTACATGTATACCCTAGTTTCTAGGGATCTCCTCATGCAATAAAGAAGTAACCAAGCCCATGAATGGGTGGTGGCCGAAAGTCTTATAAGGGAGGAACTCCCATTTTTTCCAAAACAAGAACACAAGGAAAACATGCATAAACCATTATACTGCAGGCGAGAGGATACTTACATCCTAGCGCTGGAATTTCGCCTTCTCTTAAACCGTAGGGTACCCTACACTTGAAGGGTACGTGACAATCCCTTTTCTTCCAAATTTTCCTCTAGGTTCTTGGTCTTGGTAGAGAGCAATGGCACTTGGACTCTCCCTCTTGCAATTACCCTAGGGTTAGAACCCTAGGATGATGTTTTCGAAAATGGAAAAAGGGAAGAGGATGAAGGAGGTTTCGGTGGAGAAGAGAAAGGAAGAAGAAGAAGAGAAGAAGAGGAAGTTATTCCAACTTCCCTTATTTATACTTTTCTCATGAAAAGACATGTCTCTTCACTTCCCTAGCTTTTAACAAGCATGTTCCCTACTCCTTCTACATGAAATATTGCTTGGTTCATTGGTTATGACATGGTGAGTGCAACTAGGAGGTTCAAGGTTCAATCCTTGCTTCCTCCTTTCTAGCTCTTCTTTTTATCACAATTTGCACTAACCCATATCAAAGCCCATTAAGCCAAGCCCATCATGAAATTTCATAATATTAATAATATTTCATGAATCTAATATTTCATGATAATATTTCATGATAATAATATTTCATGAATATAATATTTCATGATAATATTTCATGATAATAATATTTCATGCATATACTATTTCATGATAATATTTCATGATAATAATATTTCATGAATATAATATTTCATGCTAATATTTCATGATAATAATATTTCATGAATATAATATTTCATGCTAATATTTCATGATAATAATATTTCATGAATATAATATTTCATGTATTCATGACATTTCATAGCATGTGATTGCATGAAATTTATATCATTTCATTATAACCATTTTCATACATTGTCATGATTTTACATTGACAAATTTGGGGTGTTACAATCCTCCCCCTCTTATAGAAAGTTCGTCCCGAACTTTAAAATAGTTCCGGATACTTTGATCGCATCGTATCTTCCTGTTCCCAGGTGGCTTCTTCGAACTGCTTGTTCCGCCACAGAACCTTCACTAAGGGTATTTCCTTGTTCCTTAGCCTTTTAACTTCCCGATCGAGGATCTGGATCGGGCGGCGTTCGGAACTAAGGCTCTCCTGTTCTTGCACTGGTGGGGGTTCTATCATTTGACTCGCATCAGGGGTACACTTCTTGAGCATCGACACATGGAAGACGTTGTGGATAGCCGCCATTTCTGGCGGTAGCTCCAGTTCGTAGGCCACCTTGCCTACTCGTCTCAAAATCTGGTAGGGTCCCACGTATCGCGGACTCAGTTTCCCCTTCTTTCCGAATCTCATCACCCCTTTCATAGGGGCTACCTTCAGGAATACCGAATCCCCAACCTCGAACTCGAGTGGTCGACGTCGTTTATCAGCGTAGCTCTTTTGCCGACTCTGAGCAGTCTCTATCCTCTGGCGGATATTCTTTATAGCCTGAGTGGTCTCATCAATAATATCGGTCTGGAGTCCCATCTCCCTCTTTTCACCACTCTCATGCCAGCATAAAGGAGATCTGCATTTCCTTCCGTATAGTGCTTCGTACGGTGCCATCCCGATAGTAGCCTGATGACTGTTATTATAAGCAAACTCTGCCAGGCTCAGGTATCGACACCAGCTTCCCTTGAAGTCCAAGGTGCAAGCTCGTAACATATCTTCTAGTATCTGGTTTACTCGTTCAGTCTGCCCGTCAGTCTGGGGGTGAAAGGCTGTACTGAACTTCAGCTTCGTGCCAAGGGCCTTCTGCACGTGTCCCCAAAAATCAGAAGTAAATCGACCATCTCGGTCAGAGACGATGGTCTTGGGAACCCCGTGTAGTCGGACAATCTCCTTGACGTACAGTTGAGCCAGCTGCTCAACTGAATAAGTCATCCTGATAGCCAGAAAATGCGCGGACTTGGTCAGTCGGTCCACAATAACCCATATACTATCATATCCATTCGTAGTCCGAGGCAGCCCGGATATGAAATCCATAGATATGTCCTCCCATTTCCACTCGGGAATAGGTAGAGGCTGCAGAACTCCCCCAGGTCTCTGGTGTTCTGCTTTGACCCTCTGGCAGGTCAAACACATGCTATATAATGGGCTACATCTTTCTTCATGCCGGACCACCAAAATTTGCCCTTCAGATCTTGATACATCTTGGTAGACCCAGGATGCATCGCATAAGGTGTGCCGTGAGCTTCCTCGAGTATCCTCGTCCGTAAGTCGGAGTCATCGGGAACGCATAATCGATCCCGGAGATATAAGACTCCACTATCGGAAATCCGGAATCCCTCGTCCTTGCCTTCAAGAACTCTTGCTTGATTCTCTGAAGACTCGGATCATGATTCTGCTTCTCCAGAATATCGTCAAATAATGTCGGCGCAATCTGTAGGGTAGAAAGCTGTCCCGATATTATCTCGATTCCGAAATCCATAATCTCTTCCCCTAAGGGTTGTGACAAAGCCGACAAAGATATTAAAGTAGCACATGATTTTCTACTAGAGCATCGGCTACCTTGTTGGCTTTTCCCGGATGGTACAAGATCTCACAGTCGTAGTCCTTGACCAACTCGAGCCATCGGCGTTGTCGCATATTCAGGTCTTTCTGGGTGAAGAAATACCGCAGACTCTGGTGATCAGTAAAGACCTTGCACTGGGTGCCATACAAATAATGCCTCCATGTTTTCAGCGCAAAGACCACCGCTGCTAATTCCAAATCATGGGTAGGATAATTCTTTTCATGTTCCTTTAATTGTCTAGAGGCATAGGCAATTACCTTCCCATTTTGCATAAGTACAGCTCCGAGTCCCAGTTTGGATGCGTCGCTGTACATATCGAAACCCGTATCACTTTCGGGAAGAGTCAATATAGGAGCGCTAGTCAGCCTCCTTTTCAGTTCAGAGAAACTCTTCTCACATTCCTCGGTCCAGGTATATTTCTTATCTTTCTTTGTAAGAGCTGTCATAGGGGCTGCAATCCGAGAGAAGTTCTCTACGAATTTTCTGTAGTAACCTGCTAACCCCAGAAAACTTCTGACCTCACTGGCATTCTTGGGTCTGGACCAGTTACTTACGGCCTCAATTTTAATTGGGTCGACCATCACTCCGTCCTTGGAGATAACATGTCCCAAGAATGATACTTGGTTCAGCCAGAACTCACATTTCGAAAATTTAGCATACAGTTGTTCCTTCTGAAGAATCTGTAATACTATACTCAGGTGCTCCGCATGCTCCTCGGAAGTCCTCGAATAAATAAGGATGTCGTCGATGAAGACGATCACAAATCTGTCGAGAAATGCCGAGAAAATCCGATTCATAAGGTCCATGAATATTGCCGGAGCATTAGTAACTCCAAACGGCATCACTACGAACTCGTAATGTCCGTATCTCGTCCGGAAAGCAGTTTTGGGTATGTCCTCATTTTTCACCCGGACTTGGTGATAACCAGACCTCAGATCGATCTTAGAGAAAACCGTAGCTCCCTTTAACTGATCGAACAGGTCATCTATCCTGGGTAGAGGGTACCTGTTCTTTATGGTCACATTATTTAATGCCCGATAGTCGATACACATACGCATCGACCCGTCCTTCTTCTTGACGAATAGTACGGGAGCTCCCCAGGGGGAATGACTAGGGCGGATAAATCCCTTGTCGAGTAGCTCTTGTAGCTGTCCTTGCAATTCTTTCAATTCAGTCGGCGCCATTCGGTATGGTGCCTTCGAGATGGGGTTAGTACCAGGAATCAAATCAATGGCAAATTCAACATCTCTTTCAGGTGCTAACCCAGGTAAGTCATCAGGAAATACCTCTGGATAGTTGCATACGACTTCGACGTCTTCTAGCTTCGGGTCCTCTCTAGGACGAGTATCAACCACATGAGCTAGAAATCCAGAACATCCATTCTCTAACATTTTTCTTGCCTTCAGAGCCGATAAGAATTTGCCAGTCTTCTTCTTCGGCTCGCCGATAAATTCAAAGAGAATCCCCGTCTCGGGTCGGAAGATAACCCTTCGTTTACGGCACTCGATAGAAGCGCCGTATTTATTCAAGAAATCCATGCCCAATATCAGATCATAATCGGCCATATCAAGCACTATTAGATCGCAGTAGAGTTCTCTATCTGCGATGCTGATCAGTGCGGCCCGCAGCATTTGGGTAGAGGCATCACCTCCCCGAGGGCAATGTAGTCAGAAACTTGCAATCTAGTTCTTGCAGTGGCATATCATATCTCGTGGCATATAGCATAGAAATAAAGGAATGCGTTGCCCCAGTGTCAAATAATGCAGTAGCAGGATGACTGTAAATAATTATCTGACCTGTGACAACGGTAGAGGCAGTCGCCACGTCTTCCTTTGTAAGCGAGAAAACCCGGGCGTCCGTTGTAGCAGGCGGGGCTTCTAACCGCCCCTGATAAATAGGAGTACCATCAATCGCAGCCTGCATATGGTGAAGCTGGGGAGGAGCACCTTTGTGCTGAATATACTGCTGCTGAGGTGCCTTAGCGGCAGTAGGACACTCTCTGGCAAAGTGTCCTTCCTTCCCGCAAGTATAACATCTCTTGGCACCCCATAAGCATGCCCCGAGGTGCATCTTCCCACAGGTGGCACAAGGAGGATGCTTAGGCTTCTTGCCTTTCGAATCACCAGTAGACTTGTTCCATGGCTTTCTTTTCCCATTGTGATTCTTCTTCCAGTGGGGGTTGGTGTTCTGAGTCCTTTGATTTCCTGACTGACTCTGATTCTGTGTACTGACTGGGGCCTGCTTCTGCTGGCTGATATTCTTCAGATAGTGCTCAGCATTCAGGGCGCCACTGACTAGCTCCTCTGCAGTCTGTGGCCTATGAACGCCACCGGCTACACTCAGAGCGATGTCGGGCCTGAGCATTCTCAGCATTAATCTGACCCTTTCCCTTTCAGTACTGACCAGCTCCGGACATAATCGTGCCAGTCGGTTAAATTTCTGGACGGCCTCGTTGACAGAGAGATTCCCCTGTCGAAATTCGGTGAACTCATCAAAATGCCTGTTGGTCACCCTCATATGAAAGAACTCTTCCAGAAATTCAGACTCGAAATCCTTCCATTTCATCTGGTCCACTGATCTTCTGGCCTTCACCCGTTCCCACCACATCCGAGCATCGCCGGAGAGGCAGAACGAGACACACTTGACCTTCTCGTGTTCCGGCCAGTCGAGAAGTTCCATGGTGCTTTCCACCGTTTTGAGCCAGGACTGGGCGTCCCACGGCTCGCAGGTGCCGGAGAACTTATCCGGCTTCAGTCGTTGCCACTGTATCAAATAGGCCTCTTGTCGGACTGCTCTGGCCATAGTGTCCGAGGGCGCCTGTGCAGCCGGAGGTTCAGTGGTTATGGCGTCCTGACTTCCCGCAGGGGTGGCAGTATTAGTCTGCTGGGTCATCAGAGTGTTTATCATCTGCTGCTGCTCAGTGACCTGGCGCTGCAGCTCAGTGATCACCTGCATCAGGTCAGGTGGGGGTGCTGTCTCGTTACCCCTAGTACTACGCCTTCTAGCCATATCTATCATATAGACAGTAAATGACTACGTAAGCCTTAATTCTACCTTCACTTGTTATGCAAGTATTAATCATCTCCATATTATGCAAGCATAATTCATCTCTATAGTTATACTGTACATGAAATAAATAAAGCGAGTTTAGAATTTCTTACTTGGAAGCGGCAGGAGGAAGCTTGATGTGTGTGTGGTGGAGGGGAAATCTGCTCTGATACCAACTTGTAACGCCCGTCCTTATATCTACCCTTAAGGCGGGGTTACGGGTCCATACATTCAAATCATTTATCATCTTAAGCATGTATATCCAAACAAAACAGTTACAATAGAAGAAATGTAGTAAACATGCTTATTGAAGACTAATTTACCAAGCAAGGTTTTTTTTTCATTTCTTTTATATCTACATGCATTTACAACCTAATAGGAAGATCATTTAACACACTATAGCATGGAATCTCAAGTAAGAATATAGCAAGAGTTATCTAGTCTTAGATACATGCAAAAGAAGCATTCATAAGAAATTAGCATTCATAAGAAACAGAAAATAGTAATTATCTAGCATTTTACTTAGCATGCATACTACAAAGTTTAGACATTAATGATAGTGTTATCTAGCATGACATAGGTTCCATATCCCTAACTTAATCACAGTAGAGTAGTCATGATCATCACACATTCAGAGTATAGCAATACAATTTCAATCTTTCATTGGAAGCAGTTTAGATTCTAGACAGAAACAAGGTAGATAGAATCTTTCGTTCTTTCCCGAGCCATCACCACACACATCCTCTAGCCTTCCCTCTGCCTCTTCCTTTAGTTCAAGTATTTCTTACCGCTATCTGCAGCATAAGAAAACAACATGAACTAGTAAGCAAAACATGCTTAGTAAGAATCCGGGCCTACTCGCAAAACCATATCGATACATCATATCATGTACTCAGTAATCAAGATAGAACAAGATTATAAGCATCATAAGCATCTCATCAAAGCATCATAAGCATCACATCAAATATCTCTAAGTACTTACAGAACAAGATTATCACATAATTAGAAATGTTTTTCAAAAGTTCCATAAAGGTAAGTACTTAAAAATATCATATCATCATCTAGGGCCCAGTTGTAGTACCACATCAAGCGCGTTCCCTAATAAATTGGGGTAGCGAGCCACCAATCTAATTAGAGCAGGACCCTTCCGTCCTACCAATGTCATGACCTTCAGTTAACATGCACATTGGATTTGTTTAACGACCCCCTTCCGAGTCGGGTACACAACTTTCAAAGTAAAGTAATTTATCATGCAATTACTCATATATGTATATGCCTAAAGGTACTCTTAATCTCATCTTAAAGGGACACACCACTCATCAAGGGTGCTCTTGATCCCCTAGGGACACACCACACATTCGGGTGCTCTTGATCCCAATTTCAATAGAGTATCCTTTTTCAAGCATATTATCAAACACATCATGTTCATATCATCAAGGTGCCCCATGGGCTATAAGGCATGCTTTTATACCTAACAAGATAGGTCACATAAATTATACACACATCACATATGTAGTAGCATGCTTCATGATCTCATTAAATGCTTCCCAACTCTAGGACTAGGGTTGGCCGAAAGTTACAAGTAAGGGAATTTCCCTTTTTTTTCATCCAATTAAAGCATACCTTCATCACATATATATCCCTATCATGCATTCTATTAACATGGCATTCATTAGAGGTAAATGACCTTCCCTAAGCTAGGGTTCCATGTTGGGGCCGAAAATAGCAAGTGAGGGGTTTGGTTTTCCAATCAAGCATTCATTCAAGCATTTCTACAAACACCTCAAGTACACTACATGCTAACAATTGAAACATGGTTTAAGCCTCAAAATGGGGTTAGCATCCACTAACCCTAAATTACAAGGAGTTGGCCGAAACCTTGTAGGGTACCAAACCCTAATTTTGTCCTTCCAAAAATTTGGAAACATCACATATGAGTGTACCCTAAGTCTTAAGGGTTATTTTCATGTATTGAAAAGTTGCCACACCCCTCCTTTAGGAAGTGGCCGAAACCCATACAAGGACAAACCTAGGTTTTGTTCTTGACACCATGAAGAAAAATCCATCTACATGTATACCCTAAGTTTCTAGGGATCTCCTCATGCAATAAGAAGTAACCAAGTCCCATGAATGGGTGGTGGCCGAAAGTCTTATAAGGGAGGAACTCCCATTTTTTCCAAAACAAGAACACAAGGAAAACATGCATAAACCATTATACTGCAGGCGAGAGGATACTTACATCCTAGCGCTGGAATTTCGCCTTCTCTTAAACCGTAGGGTACCCTACACTTGAAGGGTACGTGACAATCCCTTTTCTTCCAAATTTTCCTCTAGGTTCCTTGGTCTTGGTAGAGAGCAATGGCACTTGGACTCTCCCTCTTGCAATTACCCTAGGGTTAGAACCCTAGGATGATGTTTTCGAAAATGGAAAAAGGGAAGAGGATGAAGGAGGTTTCGGTGGAGAAGAGAAAAGGAAGAAGAAGAAGAGAAGAAGAGGAAGTTATTCCAACTTCCCTTATTTATACTTTTCTCATGAAAAGACATGTCTCTTCACTTCCCTAGCTTTTAACAAGCATGTTCCCTACTCCTTCTACATGAAATATTGCTTGGTTCATTGGTTATGACATGGTGAGTGCAACTAGGAGGTTCAAGGTTCAATCCTTGCTTCCTCCTTTCTAGCTCTTCTTTTTATCACAATTTGCACTAACCCATATCAAAGCCCATTAAGCCAAGCCCATCATGAAATTTCATAATATTAATAATATTTCATGAATCTAATATTTCATGATAATATTTCATGATAATAATATTTCATGAATATAATATTTCATGATAATATTTCATGATAATAATATTTCATGAATATAATATTTCATGAATATAATATTTCATGATAATAATATTTCATGAATATAATATTTCATGTATTCATGACATTTCATAGCATGTGATTGCATGAAATTTATATCATTTCATTATAACCATTTTCATACATTGTCATGATTTTACATTGACAAATTTGGGGTGTTACAATATGGGATGATCCTTCGTCATCAGAAGAGGAAGAACACCATGTGTACCATTTTGCCTTAATGGGAATTAAAGACATGACCTCCACATCATCTGAAGATGAAAAGTGCTCAAGTGAAGATGAAGAAAGGAGTTCAAGTGAATGGGGAGGTCAATCTTCGGACTCGGACGTCTAGGTAAGTGAGGTATATAATCTACACACTACCACTCTAGTTAAAATTATTTCTAGCACTAATGAATATTTATTTAAGGCTAGAAAGAAAACTAAATGTTTAAAAAATAATATTTGTATGCTTAATAAGAAACTAGAATCCATGACAGTTAAGGATGGTATGCATGCTTCCTTTAGAACAAATTCAAATGTTTCTTGCTTAGAAGAGGAAAATAGGAACTTAAGGGAAAAGGTAGATTACATTACTAAAGCTCTTAAGAAATTTGAATTTGGGTCCAACACTCTAGACATGATTATTAAGATCCAAAGAGTAAGATTCAAGAAAATCAGGGTAGGGTATGATCAACCAAATCATGAAAAGGTCTATCATTGTTTGCTTGCTAAGGGACAATCAAAAACTAGAACCCTAGATAGGAAATGAATTCCCAAGGAATATTTGGTTAACCCAATTAAAAAGAATCTCTATTAGGTGTCAAAGATAATCCTCAAAGGTTAGGGGATTTAGGGTTAGTCAACCATGAACACTAAAATTCAAACTTTTAAAAAATGACTGACTTGAGACCTTAAGGGGGAGCACATAGCCAAATAGAAATTCATGATCAAATTGGCTAAGAAAGGATTACCTTTATTACTTTTCATAATGACTTGATTTATAATTTTATTTATGCATATGAGATATTAGGATAATACATATAACTCACTTGTGCTTATGACATTTTGATGAGTTATTGAATGTATCATTTTAGTAATAATAGACCAACTATGGGGAAAGTAAATGTTTAATTAATGGACTTTTTGCCCATAGATCATAATTGGATATCTCAAATATTTTGAAAATAATTCTATGTTTTAATTGTTAATGTATTGATTTGAAAAATATATGGTTGCAAAACTAGATTTCAAAGGTGATACAAACTTAAGTGTTTCTAAAGTTTTTGAATTTGGTCAAGAATTCAAAAATACTTTGATTTTTCATGCATACTTATTTTTCCTTATTGAAGAATAGTTCGGGAAATATGTTTGTAAAATTTCATAATTTTTTGAAATTTCTAAAATTTTTAATGTATTTCTGAATTTCAACTCAAAAGGCTAAAATTTAGAATGGATTAGTGTCAGTCGACTGGTGCAGATGACTAATCAACTAGGAATTCTTTGAAAGTATTTTTTGAAGAGGCCAGTTGACTGATATCTATCTCAGTCGACTGATACCTTAGTTTTCTGATTTCTGCTTATTTTCAGAACAACAAACTTTGTTTTACTTTGATACCATAGGTTAGAATTTATTTGTGCAATCTTTTTGATGGTGTTAAATGGGGAGAATTGAAGGGTTTAAATTAGAACCAAACTTATTTCTTCATGTTTGTGCAAAATTTGAAAATCATGAGATAAAACATTAGTTGAGGGGGAGCTTGGATACTTTTAATACTTCATGTAATACCATGCTTTATATTTTCAAAATTGCTATTTGTGTGCCTAACATAAACATATTGTCACACATCAAAAAGGGAGATTGTTGGTGCAATCAACCCAAGTTTGATCGGTACGATCATGAGTTTTGATGTGTGTATCAATATGATTAAGTTAAGTTTTCATATTGGTTTGATGTATGTGTTTAAGTCATGCAGGATTTAGTCAACCACACATGAGAAACAATGGAGTGTGCATCCGATAGACGAGAGCTAAAGGAAGAGGACTTCAAAGGGCAAGTCAAAGAAGTAGACTTCAAAATCATATGTGAAGGATGGCATGGAGACAAGTCACGGGTTTGTGTGAATCCAAGGGATGATAGCCAAAGGAAGAGAACTTCAAGGGGTGAGCTGGGGAAGTGGACTTCAAGGCATACGCGAAGGATGATATGGAGACAAGTCGCGGGCTTGTGTGCATCCGAGGGATGAGAGCCAAAGGAAGAGAACTTCAAGGGGCGAGCTGGGGAAGTGGACATCAAGACATACGCTAAGGATTAACTCCAGAGAGGTTAAGAGTAAGTTTGTAAGCTAGGCAGTCGACTAACAAGGGAATCAGTTGACTGATAGCGTCGAGAGAAACTCATAGAATGATAAGTCGACTGGGGTTGGAATCAGTAAACTGGTCCATTCAAAAACTAGTTGTTGGTTAGGCATCAGTCGACTGGTGTCGGAGCTAAGCTATTTTGTTAATAACTCTCTCCTCTATTTAAGAGGAAGCTTTGGGACATGAAGAGGTTACGATTTTTTATTGTAAAACCTTCTTGCTGTGTGCCCAAAGCATTCAAAGCCTAATCTCTTCCTCAAACTCTAAGTCCCATCTTATAAAGAGGAAGATATCATGTTGTCAGGAGTTTCTCCACCATCAAGCTTGATTGACAAGGAGAAGAGCATAGTGGAGCTTAATTATGTGGGTGTGGATCCTTGGATTAGTCACCTCAAGGAGGTGGAGACCAAGTAAATCAAGGGAGTTAACATTGTATTAATTGTTATTGTTTTTGTCTATATTTTTCTTGTACTTTGGCTAATATTTTATAGACAATATCCAAGAGAAGTTATTAAACCCCTCTCTTGCTAGACGCAAAGGTCTCAACACCAAGTACCACCAACCTTGTTTTATATTTGTCAAGTGAGCCATCAAACACCACCTTAATCGAATATACTCATTTATAACCATTGGGCTTAACATTAGTAGGACAAGGAAGCCCTGGGGCAATGGTGCAGTGGTCAAGCCCTCTAAGTTGTTAACCAAGCATCTAAGGGTTGAATCTTAACTACGACGCACTGTAAAAATTTTCTTCCAGTGGGACAACAATCGTGAGAACGTTGGCCTCTTAAATGGGATTCTACAATTGTTTTTCGATTTATCCTGATTGTCGGTAGAAAATTTTTGTAAGACTGAATCGGTCATATCAAGGATTTGTTGGTTCGAAGATCTGGATACCTGGATTACCAAAAAAATTAGTAGGACAAGGAACAATATTCTAAGTGTGATTCACCTGAAAAACTTGAAGTTCTTCTTACATAGCTTTTACCAAACATGCATGTCTAGTTGATTGAGAATAAAAGGTAGGAACTGCATTATCAGCTAAAGTGGTAGAGAAACCATATCTATCAAGAGTAGGATGGATGCAAGTGGATTTGCAAAGAGCCACCAAAGCAATAACTAGATCAGGATAGGGAAGGATCTATGATGATGGGAGGGGGATTCCGGGGGGGGTTGATCGTTGATAGACAATTTGTAGGGTTAAAATGCTCAATTAGTGGAGAGATATCATCAAAGCTAGGAAGAAGAATATTTCTTGAAGGAGAAACATGTTACAGAAAATAATACTCATTTTCAAATAAAATCACATTTCTGGAAATATGCAAATGATTAGCAACAATTGCATAACACAAACCCCCCCCCCCCCCCTCATTTGAGCATTGTTGTAACTCATAAAAGCACATTGTACAGACTGAGTTGTAAGCTTGTGACACTCATGAGAAGGTAAATGAATAAAGCAAACACATCCAAATGTGTGTTGCATGTGATAATTAGGATGCATATCGCAAAAGATGATAGCAAGGATAATAAAAATTCAATTGTTGAAAAGGCAGATGATTAATCAAATAAACATTGGATAAAGCTTTCACTCAAAATTTAGGCAGAATTGAAGCTCCAAGAGTAATGTTCAACCATATCCAGCAAGCGATGATTTTATGTTGGATCGTAGAAACTCGATAGAGGGGGGGCTGAATATCGAGATCAAATCTTTCGGAAGAATAGAGAAAATACGCAGCGGAAAGTAATAAATCAATCGCGAACACAGGTTGATTATACCTAGTTCGGAGTCGCGGTCGACTCCTACTCCAAGACCCACGGTCCTTGACCATTTACTTTGGGCAATTCTATAGTTGTAAAAATAATTTTACAAATTTGGTACAGAAATAAAATTGAAATTTAAACTTGCAACACTTTCGTTACCGAGGCCCGAGGTGGATCGAATTTCGGAGCAGAGGGTCGTCGTCGGTGCTAGAATCTCGATGTTAAAGGTTGTCGGAGAGTAGCGCTTGAACGAAAGTGCTGGGAGCGTTGAAAGCGATGTGTTCTAAAGCCTTGGGGGTGAACCCCCTTTTATAGCACCCATGGGGGCGCCTGTGTCAATGGGGGCGCCTACACATGGCCTTCCCTGCATGATCTCTTATCCGCAGGCTCGGTTAGCGCTTATCCATCTTCACTGGGGCGCCTGAGCTGATGGGGGCGCCCGTATAGGCCCGGGCGCCTGAGGTGAGTACGTCCAGAGGCTTCGTTGCAGTTTACTTCGCTTGCTTCTGTTTTGCCTTTGCACTGGAGCGCCCGTATCCATATGGGCGCCTAGCCCCAGTGAGGTGCCTCACTCCATTGAGGCACCTCAGCTGCAGAAAACTAGTCCTTCGATTCCTGCAACCAAGGTTAGTTCCAAAACAAAAAGAAGCAAACATGTTAGCTATTATTTACAGCCTAAGCTATCTTGGTTCTGACTTTGGGTCTCCCAAATGGAACCCTAGGTCGAACCGACGCCTACTGTTCCCTCGACGGGGAGCGCGTCCTCACCTACTCCTCTCAGGAGAGTTTACATTTTGCCAACCGGCTCCTCCGGTTGGACTTTTGCCCAATCCACCTGACCAGGTCTTCGTGCCCAACTTCCGGTCAGGTCTTCTTGCCCAACTTCCGGTCAGGTCTTCAGTGCCCAGCCCTTTGCCAGGTCTTCTTGCCCAGTCCTCGACCAGGACTTCTTTGCCCAACTTCCGGTCAGGTCTTCTTACCCAGTCCTTGACTAGGACTTCTTGCCCAGCCCTTTGCTAGGACTTCTTGCCTAGTGTACCTAGGATTTTTCCTGCACACTTAGTAGACATGTTAGATCACAATAATGTTGGAACCTGGATGGCTAGAGGGGGGGGGGTGAATATAGCCAAACACTTTGACTTTGAGCTTATCAAGTTTCTGCACTTTGATTTGTTAGTAGCACAGCGGAAGTAGCAAGAATAGAGTATGCAGAAAAATAGAAAATAGAAACAAACTAACACAACTAGCAAGATCGCTAACAAGGAGGGTTTACAAGGTTCGGGGATAACTTGCCCCTACTCCTTGGCGTGCCCGTAAGGTGGGCGATCCCTTGATCGTCTACAGATCAAGCCCCGGTGAACACCGGATAGAAAGGAACCTCCTTCTCGGTGGAGTAACCTCTCCACAGCGTTTCAGTCAAGGATATAGTTTTAAGCACAATGAAACACAAGAAAGATCTTACTTAGCACTTAGCAAAGACAAGAACACAGCAAGCTTTTCCCGAGCTCCACCCAGCGACGATCTCACGCAAGAACCCTTTCCCCATGTCTTCTCGCTGTCAGACTCAAAGCCTCTTGTTCCTTCCTCCGAGTGCTCAAGCAAGGGATGGTCGCTTCACTGACTACAATTGCTTGCTCAAGATGATGGGATCACAGAACACACAAGCAAGGATGTGGAGAACACAATCGCGTAGCAAGAACAAGCCAGAAGTTGATTCAGCGAACTCTTCTGTTCTGCTCTTCTCCTCTCCGCCTTTTGTTTCTACACTGAGCACAGGTGGCCCCATCTCACAGCAGCCTCCAGCTGCTTACCAGCCAACGCCAGCTACCACTGAGCTCTCCCTGGACTCCCTGATCTTCCCTCAGCCAAGCTCCAGTCAGCAGCTCCAGTCTACAGCTCCAGCCGTTGCAACCTGAGATGGAAAACGGACAAACCTGCTCCAAGGAAAGGCCACCTTTGACTCTCCTTGAGTGTTTGAATCCTCCCCTATCACCTGCAGCTTAATCAGATCATTAGAGCAGTATATCAAATAGAAAATCAAGCATCAGAGATGAAACGCAGAGAATCGGATACGTTCAGACGCGATCAGAGCGTCTGACAGTGCATTTTGAATTAAAGTGATCGGTCACCGGACTGATCAGAGAGCCTCCTGATCGGTCACCAGACCGATCAGGCTGGGTCCAGACCGATCAGGCTTCGTCCTGATCGGTCCCCAACGTTCAATCAGAAATCGCGATTTCTTTGGGACTCTCCTGGATCGATCACCAAACCTATCCCAGGTTGTGGATCGATCACCAGACCGATCCACCCCTTTACCGGGCGATTTCTGAGCTTCGCAGTCCAAACCTCCTGATCGGTCACCGGACCGATCAGGGAGCCTCCTGATCGGTCACCAGACCGATCAGGTCATGACCAGACAGATCATGCTCCGTCCTGATCAATCATAGTGAGGAACTTGCGACGTTGGATCGTTCTCCAGAACGATCTGCACAGTGTCCTGATCGGTCACCAGACCGATCAGGAGCAGATCAGCAAGGGAACTCAACCTCACTGTGTGCTCCCTGATCGGTCACCAGACCGATCAGGAGCCAAGTAGTGGGTGAAACGCATACTCCCTGATCGGTCACCAGACCGATCAGTCATCGCTGGATCGGTCACCAGACCGATCCACGTAGGAGCACCGTGCCAACTCCCTGATCGGTCACTAGACCGATCCAGGGGCTCCAACCTAGCCCTCCAAGCTAGGGTTTCATCCAACCTAGCCCTCCAAGCTAGGACCTGACCCTCCAAGCCAGAATTTTTCACCTAACCCTCCAGTTGGGACTTTTCACCTAACCCTCCAAGTTAGGACTTTTCATCTAGCCCTCCAAGCTAGGACTTTTCACCCAACCTTCCGAGTTAGAACTTTTCACACCTAGCCCTCCAAGCTAGGACCTGACCCTCCAAGCCAAGATTTTTCACCTAACCCTCCAAGTTGGAACTTTTCACCTAACCCTCCAAGTTAGTACTTTTCACCTAGCCCTCCAAGCTAGGAATTTTCACCCAACCCTTCCGAATTAGGACTTTTCAACACCTAGCCCTCCAAGCTAGGATTTTCCATACCTAACCCTCCAGGTTAGGATTTTCCAACACCTAGCCCTCCAAGCTTAGATTTTCCATAACATGCCTAATCCCCGATCAGGACTTAACCATAATCATAATAATCATCAACCTAAACTAAAATCGGTGTCATCACCAAAACAACAATCAGGGTCAGACTGCATCAACAATCTCCCCCTTTTTGTTGTTTGACAACCCGATTTTAAGTTTAGGGATTCTCAATCAATTTCTCAACTTTCAGAATCATAGGGGAATCAAGATCCTCCTCCTACAATATAATCATCCAAAACTTAACCAACCAACACTCTCCCCCTTTGTCGAACACCGAAAAGGGTCTGGATGGGCTGTTAAGTTTAACCATACTCCCCCTCAACCCTAGGGGTATCCCAAATCAACAAAGATATGATTGATATTTGAAAAACATATGAACACATATGACAACGATAGGGCATGGCAAAACAAGCATATGTATCATATGGGCAAGGCATCATAAGCAAAATCAAAAGCATGCATAATAATATAGAATGAGGCATACAGGCAGATAGTAATCAAGTGAGCACATATAAGCCAACATCCTAAACATGATAAGTCAAAAATACATGCAAAATATTAGATGCATCATATCGCATCAAAGTCAAGACACCTCAAAAGAAACTGAGCACAACCAAATATAACAGTCATCAAAACAGTCAATGCCATCAATGCTCATCGTCTGAAGAATCAGCAATATATATAACACCTCCTGGTGGAGGGCTGCTCGGGGACGCACCACCAGGAAACGTATGATGATACCACTCCTCATACCATGTGTCCTGTAGTGAGCTGATCTCAGAGACGTCGGATGCGAGAGCGTCGAGCCGGCGATCGAAAGACTGAAACTCCGAGCTGACCTCCTGATGCCAGAGCTCGAAAATGTGTAGCTCGCGATGCATCAACTGCTCTAACTCCGCAACCTGCTAGCGTAGATCAGGAGCCCACTCATCATAATCCTCAGCACCAGTGGATGGCTCATGATCAGGGACTGCTCCTGATAACTCCTCCACATGTCGTCAATTCTTCCACCTTAGCCCCTGTGGCCCGACAATAATGCCGGACTGAGCGAGCATACGACGATCCAGACGGCAGTCCTGGCGAACCATGGGCACAATGTGGCCCTGTGAAACATCGATACCTACGGACTGGAGCCAAGCAGTAATGATGTGGCCAAAAGGCATGTAGACCGTCTGGCCGTACATCTGACTGTGGACTATGATGGAGAAATAGACTGAAGCCACTGGGTCAAAGTCTAACTGCTGATGCATCCCGTAGAGCATCAAGCAGTGGAATGGGTGAATCTCATCTAGGTATTTTGAAGTAGTCGAAAGGAGACAATTTGTGATGATCTTAAACAAAACATACTCAATGGGGGAAAGACAAAGAGCAGGAAATGTGGGAAAATCACGGATGCGCTCACCGGAACCCCTTGGCTTGGGATGACCTAGAAAATACTCGTAGATGGAATCAGGAGTGGCTCCATCAAAGGGTACCGGAAGAGGATCAGGAAGATAAGGATAGAGAGAAAAATCATTCTCTGACCGGCGACAGCCAAGAAAGTCAGTGAAAATAGATCGATTAAAAGTAAGGTCGACACTGGCAACACGTGTTTTCCATCCCATACCCTCCCCACTGACCATGTTGTTATAGAATTCAGAGACCAAATCAAGGTTGATTGGCCTCTCAAGGTACAGAATGGATTAAAGATTATAATGTTCAATAATTCTCCGAACTGAGGGACAATATTCGTAGATAAAGGTTTGATCCACAGTCCGACATGGCATCAGTTTGAAGTTGTGTCATAGAAAATCTAGAGCATAATGAATGTTTTGAAACCTAGTGTGTGGAGGTGGAGGAGGTCCCGAAGGAGGTGTAGATGATGACGGGCCTTTGCCCTTCGAGCTGCCCTCTATGGGTTCCTTCCCCTTAGATGATTTTCTAAAGAATGGAATAGATCATGCACATAGGTTAAGTCAATTGAGCAAGAGTGATTTGATCATAAAAACATGGGTTGAATCATAGACCCAAGATTTGATCACAACACAATAATCAAAAGAACACAAGGTAAGACATGATCATATGAACACAGGTTAAACAAAGATACGAGATTCAATCATAGGAGAAATCATCAAGCAAGTATAAGGTAGAATTGGTCAAAGATGGGACATGGCAACGATGGGTTACGGCCAAAACAGGAGGTCACGGCACAATACCAAAACATGGTTAGTCCCAAATACATAATCTATGAACAGATCCATAAAGAAGTTAACCACAAATGCTTACTTAGGTGCCATTGAAGAAGTTCTTGAAGTCTGGAAGGAAAGGCTCACACAGACGAAGCTCTCAGCGCAAAAGATAAACGTAAAACCCTTCAGCGAGAGAGAAACTCGCAAGAACAAGAAAGAGCTCGTGGGAACCCTTTTTAGAGTCGCACGCGCGCACACACCCGCTCACTCGCAGGAGGAAGAAGGAGATGAGGAAGGCTCTCGCACGAAGTGAAGAGACGCAAGGTAGTGAGGTTCGGCGCTAGGGTTTGGGAGATGAGGTTTTTCGTGAAGTTATTTGGTTAGTGGATCGGTCCACCAACCAGACTTTAATGCGATTGAACGGATCACCATTCGATCTGAGAGAGTCCAGACCGATCAGGCTCTGGCCTGATCGGGCTGGCCTGGTCCTGATCGGTCGGGTGACCGATCAGGAAGGCTCCTGATCGATCGGCTGATCGATCAAGAAGCGAACAGTAGGGTTGGATGATATTCGAGAAGCCCTCCTGATCGGTCTGTGGACCGATCACCACAGGGTGCCAGATCAGTCCGGGGACCGATCCAGGCAAGCACAGAGTGTTTGATCAGGATTTCGTTAAGCCTCTGTCGATCCCTCTAATCGGTCTGTGGACCGATCTCGACAGGATGGAGCCAGATCAGTCCGGGGACCGATCAGCCCTATGCCTGATCGGTCTGGTGACCGATCAGGGTTCCTGAAATTTCCTGATACAATCTGAAACTTTCAGTTTCAGACATTTACACAATTTCTGAGGGAATCTGATGGAAAATATCGAACTTGGATGTGATCCCCTGACTATGATTGATCCCTAAACAAGGATCAAAGGTCCTTATAGGTTCAACAATCACTCTCCACCCAAGTGGAGTCAAACTCAATCAACAATCATTCAAATAAGTTTTAACCAAGATTGTGCCAAATTCAAGTTTCCAATCAAGTTTCCTTGATTGGAATGTCCAAGTATGATCATGGAGCCAAATACACATATGTTATGCTTTGGTTTTCCCCATACTTGGTCACCGAAGTGATTTTTATCTCGTCAACTTAATTTCTCAAGGGATGAATTGACATTTTGAGAAATTGAGTTGATCCTAACATCTCACCCCATTTCTAGCAAACAAAAACATTTTGGTAAACCTTATAGTTTGTGTGAGATGTCCCCAAAATTACCCAATTGTTTCCCAACAATTAGAACTTATCATGAAGGGTTTTGAATGTATTTTGAAAACTATGAAGCGCGACACATTCCCAACTCCTTTCTTAAGAAGCTAAACTCATTTTCGGGGAGTGGTTTAGTGAAAATGTCAGCGAGGTTTGACTTGGACTCTACATGTGAGAGTACAATATCTCCCCTAGCAACATGATCCCTAATGAAGTGGTGACGCACTTCAATATGTTTGGTCCTAGAATGATGGACTGGATTCTTGGTTAGGTTAATTGTGCTAATGTTGTCACACAACACTTGCACACTCTTGTAACTTAATCCATAGTCCTCCAAAGTGTGAATCATCCACAACAATTGTGATACGCTCTCTCCCATAGCAATATATTCTGTCTCGGTCGTGGAGAGAGCAACACAATGTTGCTTCTAACTTGACCAACTAACTAAAGATGATCCTAGAAATTGGCAGCCCCCACTTGTTCTTTTCCAATCCAACTTACATCCAGCGTAGTTGGAATCGGTATAGCCGATTAAATCAAAAGATTCGGTACGGGGGTACCAAAGACCGACTCCTATTGTGCCTTTAAGGTATCTCAAAATTCTCATAACAGCAATTAAATGAGATTCCTTGGCACAAACTTGATACCTTGCGCACATACCCACAGCGAACAGAATATCAGGTCGGCTAGCTGTGAGGTATAGCAAACTACCTATCATGCTCCGATATTGAGTCAAATCAACGGGTTTACCACTCTCATCATTGTCTAATCTAGTGTTTGTAGCCATGGGAGTGGTTACCTTTTTTGAATCACTCATATTGAATTTACGGAGCAATTCTTATGTGTATTTCGATTGGTGCACATGGATCCCATCTCGGGTTTGTTTGATTTTGTAACGCCCGCCCTTATATCTACTCTCGGGGCGGGGTTACGTAACAATTAATCATGTATTTATTTTTTTCCTCTATCTTCTAGCATAAAATTTAAAACAAACAATGCAAGGAGTAAGTGCTAAGCATGCTTGTCTATACATGTCAAACAAATGTCATGCTTGTATCGTTAGAACATCATTTGAAATATTTTAATCAAAAGTTATTACATAACATGAGAGGTTCACATTTTATTTCAAACCATAATATAATCCAATAAGATCAAGTATATAAAAACTCCAAGTATTATATTCATCATGCAATATCGATAGTATTATATTCATCATGCAATATCGATCCTAATCACTATCATTCATTGTCAAGGAGCATAACATAAGCATAAATATGTAGATATAGAAGTCTTTCTTCCCGAGCCACCACCCCACACATCTTCAGCCTCCTGCCTCTTCCTTTAGTTTAAGTGTTCCTTACCCTTGTCTGCAGCATAAGACAACACATAAACTAGTAAGCACAATTGCTTAGTAAGGATCTTGTCCTACTCGCAAAATCCATACGAAGGAATATAACATGTACACATAATAAATCATAAGCATGAGTTCATCAAAGCATACTAAACATCCAAGTTTCTAAGCATGCAGTATCAAGTACCTTAAGCATACTCTTCACATATAATAAATGCTTTCAATGAATGTTTTCAAAATAATTCCATAATGGTATTACTTAAAAATACATCCATATCATATTGGGCCCTGTTGTGTACCACATATCGCGCGGAACTATTGCGCGTTCCCTAATGAATTGGGGTAACGAGCCACCAATTAATTAGAGCAGGACCCTTCCGTCCTACCGGAGCCATGACCTTACGTTAATATGCACCCCGGATTTGTTTAACGAGCCCCTTACGAGTCAGGTACACAACTTCAAAAGTAAAATACTTATCATGCTTTTACATACATGCTAAGGAGTACTCCAAATCACTCTTACAGGACACACCACTCTTCAAGGGTGCTCATGATCCCGGAGGGACACACCACACAACATAAGGGGTGCTCTTGATCCCATACTTAGTAGAGTATCCGTTCAAGCATTTTAACATATCACATGCAATTTCATAAGTGTGCCCCATGGGCTATAAGGCATGTTCATACATACATCATATTTCATACATGTTCATACATACATCATATTTCATACATGTTCATACATACATCATATTTCATACAGGTTCATACATACATCATATTTCATACATGCATATACATATATCATATTTCATACATGTTCATACATACACCATATTTCATACATGCATATACATATTATCTTACTAAACATAATCATGTCCCGTAGGGTAGTTTAACCTTCACATACAATTCATGTAACTTATTAAACATAAAGCACATCATGAGATAATTATGCAACCCTAGACCCTAGTCCTTCTAGGGTTGGCCGAAACTCAAGGGTAGGGGAAAATTAGGGTTTGAACTAAATATTCACACAGACATTCGTACAATCACCTTGTATACACTATTTTACAATACATTAAACATGGATATATTATAGGATAATTCAACCCTCACTAACCCTTTTTCTATGACTTGGCCGAAACCCATCCAAGCCCTAAACCCTAGTTTTTGTTATCACAAAATGAAGGGACACATCATATAGGTATACCCTAAGTTCCAAGGGGTCTTCCCATGCATCAAAGGGTAACCAAGGTCTCCTCTTGGGTGTTGGCCGAAACCTACACAAAGGTATAACCCTAGGCTTTGTTCACAACATTTTGAATAAACCACATGTACATATACCCTAAGTTCCAAGGGTCTACTTGTGTAACCAAAAAGGAACCAAGGCCTTCCCCTAAGGGGGTGGCAGAAACTTGCAAAGGGGAAAAAGTCCCCATTTTTGAAACAATCAAGGAGAATAATCACAACACAACTATTACACTGCAGGCGAGGGGATACTTACTTCCTTTCGCTTGAATTTCTCCTTCCCTAAAATCTTAAGGTGCCCTTGGTTGAAGGAAGGTGAGAGTTCTCCTTCCTAGCACTTCTATAGAACCCTTGGCCCTAGTAGAGGGCAAGATCCTTGTAGAGTTCTTCCTCCTTCCAATTCCCTAGGGTTAGAACCCTAGGGTTGTGTTTTTCGAAAATGAAAAGGGAGAAGGGGCTTGAGGGTTTCGGTGATGAGAGTGAGGAAGAAGAAGAGGAAGTTATTTCAACTTCTCTTTCCCTTATTTATACTTTTCTCATGAAGAGACATGTCTCTTCACTTCCCTAGCTTTTAACAAGCATGTCTCTTATTCCCTCTACATGAAATATGGCTTGGTTCATTGGTTATGACATGATTAGTGCAACTAGGAGGTTCAAGGTTCAATCCTTGCCTCCTCCTTTCTACATCTTCTTTTTATCACATTTTGCACTAATCCATATCAAAGCCCATTAAGCCAAGCCCATCATGAAATTTCATAATAATAATAATATTCCATGAATTCATAATATTTCATAATATTTAATGATAATATTTCATGAATTTCATAATATTTTATATTCATGAATTCATAATATTTCATGAATTCCATAATATTTCATATTCATGAATTCATAATATTTCATAATCTACCATATTAATATTTCATGAATTTCATAATATTTCAAAATATTTCATATGGGAAATTTTGGGGCGTTACAGATTTCAAGTCTAAGGAAGAAAGTCAACTCTCCCACTAGACTCATTTCAAATTCACTTTCCATGTATCCAATGAATTCATTTAAATAGCCCTTGTTATTTGAGCCACAAATTATGTCATCGACATATACTTCGGCTACAAAAATATTGTCACCATCTCTCCGTAGAAATAGTGTAGGGTCTATTTGCCCTCTAACGAAATTCTTCTCAATTAGGAATGTCGACAACCGCTCGTACCAAGCTCGGGGTGCTTGTTTAAGGCCATAGAGTGTCTTTTTGAGCTTAAATACGTGGTTTGGAAATTCGGTACTCTCAAACCCCGGAGGTTGTTCGACATAGATCTCTTCTCTAATTAGACCATTTAGAAAGGCCGATTTGACATCCATTTGATATAACATGAAACCTCGATGTGCTGCAAATGCAAGCATCAATCGAATGGACTCTAATCGTGCCACGGGAGCATAAGTCTCATCATAATCAAGGCCTTCAACTTGACTATAGCCCTTGGCTACTAAGCGTGCCTTATTTCTAATGATTTCTCCCTTATGATTTAATTGGTTCTTGAAGACCCATTTGGTTCCAATGATGGTAGTCTTCTTAGGTCTAGGGATTAAGTCACAAACTTGACTTCTTTCGAATTGACCTAGTTCATCTTGCATTGCAATGATCCAATCGGGATCATTTAATGCTTCATCAATTATTCTAGGTTCAATTTCAGAAATTAGAGCAACTTTATTAGCCTCATTCCTGAAGAATAATCTAGTTCTAACCCCATGATGGATATCTCCAACAATTTGGTCTTGGGGATGACTAGAGGCTAATCTAGTTTGCCTAGGTGTTGGTGGTGCTTCTTGAATGGGTTCACTAGACACAAGTTCATCCTCAGGATCCGGCTGATCTATGGGTTGTCTAGGCTCACCATCATCGGATTCATCACCATCAATAACATTTGGACTCTCATTAAAACTTAGTCTCCTAAGTTCGAATTGGACTTCATCTTCTGGTTGACCATTGACTTTTGGAATTTCTTCAAAGACAACATCAGAAGACTCTTCAACTAATCTAGATTTCTTGTTGTAGACTCGATAGGCTTTGCTAACGAGGGAGTACCCGACTAGTATCCCTTCATTAGCCTTTGCCGTGAACTTCCCAAGGTGGTCCTTGGTGTTTAGGATGAACACCTTACACCCAAACACCCTAAGATGTTTAACCGTAGGTGGTTTCCCAAACCAAAGTTCATGGGGAGTCTTTCCAAAGAACCTATGGATTAGGACTCGGTTTTGCACATAGCAAGCTGTATTTACAGCTTCAGCCCATAAGTAACTCGGGAGTGAGTACTCATTAAGCATGCTTCGTGCAGCCTCTTGTAAAACACGGTTCTTCCTCTCTACAACACCATTTTGTTGTGGTGTTCTAGGAGTGGAGAACTCATGTCTATACCCTCTATCTTGACAAAATTCTAAAAATCGTTGGTTTTGAAATTCACCACCATGATCACTTCTAATTGTCTTAATAGTTGATGATTTTTCATTTTCAATCCTTCTACAAAAAGAAATAAAAACGTCTAAGGTTTGGTCCTTATATTTTAGAAAATAAGTCCATGTATATCTAGTAAAGTCATCAATGATAACAAAGCAATATCTACTTCCATTAAATGATATGATAGTGCTACAATCAAATAGATCCATGTGAAGTAAATCTAAAGCAGTAGATGTACTTACAGCGCTTTTACCTTTATGTGCAGATTTTGTTTGCTTACCCATTTGACATGCATCACAAAGTTTATCCTTTTCATACTTGATGCTTGGTAAGCCACGAACTAACCCCTTGTTGGCCAACTTCCGGATGTTCTTCATGTTAACATGTGCAAGTCTCCGGTGCCAAAGGGTGGACTCCTCTTCTTTCGACATGAATCACTTAGCAAAAACATTAGTAGCACTTTTAAATGAAACTTGATAAATATTGTCTACTCTTGTTCCTACTAGTACCGTGTCCAAGGTGTCATATTGTCTAACTAGACATTGACTTGGTTGAAAGTCAATTGTGTAACCCGTGTCACACAATTGACTGACACTTAGGAGATTAAATGTCATCTCCTTGACTAGAAGGACATTTGAGATTCTAAGACATTCGGATATTTGAATGTCTCCTATTCCTATGACCTTAAGGCTACCATTGTTACCAAATAAAACATTACCTTTACTTTTCTTTTAAAGGGTAGTAAACAATGATCTATCCCCGGTCATGTGTTTGGAGCACCCACTATCAACGAACCAAGTTGATAGATGCTCCCCCTCAATCATAACTTACACAATTCGAAAAATAGAAGTTTTAGGTACCCAAACCTTGGGACCTAAAGCACCTACTAAACAAGTCTTAGGCACCCATGCCCTGACAACTTTCTTTTGAACCTTGGGTGTCCTAGATTGTCTCATATCAGTCCTAGACATCAAAGACACGAATGAGGGTTCTTTGGGTCGGTAACCAAAACCGGCCCTATTGTAGACTGCCCTTTGGGCATTCAAGATCATGTCTAGGGTCTTAGAGCTAGTTGAGAACTTCTCAAGAATATTCTTGAGTCTCTCAACTTCACTCTTTAATGATTTGTTTTCTTCTTCTAGCAATTCATCATGCAAATCATCTACATCCTCAACCTTAGAGGATTTCAATTGGTCAATCTCAAGTTTTAATGATTTAATCTCATCCTCCAACATTTCAACATGCAAATCATCAATGTTATCATCCCTAGATAATTTTAATTGATCAATTTCTAATTGTAATGCTTTAACCTTATTTTTTGACTTCTTTAACATATTGGTTAAACATGCAATTGCTCTATAACACTTTTCAAGTTCGGGAGAGGTTACCTCTTCATTATCCGAAGATGACGAAGCCGCGTTTGAGGAGTTGGAAGATTCATCACTGCTCTCTTGATCTCCCAATGCCATGAGTGTCACATATCTTATGCTCTTCTCCTCCTCTTCATCCGATGAGCTTGAGGATGACTCATCCCAAGTGGCCTTCAAGGCCTTCTTCTTTTTCTTTGATTTCTCTTCTTTCTTCTTGGATTTCTGCTCCTTCTTCTTTAACTTTGGGCATTCACTCTTGAAGTGCCCTTTCCTACCACACTCAAAACAAGATACATTAATCTTATCAATTTTAGCTTCACTAGGGTTACCTTTACCCTTGAAGCGTCGACCCCTTCTCATCATTCTTCTCACAAAATTTGTCATCTCAGAGGAAGAAGACCCGCTGCCATCTTCCTCGGAATTGGACTCGGATTCGGAAGAGGATGAAGATGAAGAGGCTTCCTTCTCCTTCTTCTTCTCCTTCTTCTTCTTGTTGGATCGGTCCCCTGCAACTAAGGCAATCCCCTTCTCCTTGGGGCCTTTGTTAGTCATTTCATGCAATTCCATTTCACAAAACAAATCATCTAACTTAACAATTGATAAATCCTTGGAAACATTGTAGGCATCCACCATGGATGACCACAAAGCATTCCTTGGAAATGTATTTAGCACATACCTCACAAGGTTGCGATTCTCGACCTTTTCATCAATCGAATGAAGCCCATTAAGGACTTCCTTGAACCGGCTATGTAACTCACTTACGGTTTCATTCTCCTTCATGGAGAGATTTTGAAGTTAGTTGTGGAACAAGTCCCTCTTGGCAATTCTTGAATCCCGAGTGCCCTCATGAAGTTCGATGAGCTTGTTCCACAAGTCTTTTGTACTTGTGAATGGACCAACCTTGATGAGTTGGTCTTTGTTCATGCCGCATTGTAAAGTGACAACCGCCTTTGCGTCGGCTTCACTCTTCCGAGTTTGTTCAGCTGTCCACCGCCACTGTAACGATCCGAAAAATTTTCTCAATATTTTCTTTAAAATATTGATCATGTCTAGATAGTGTTTGAGGAGCCTAGAGATACTAGTACGAATTTTAGCCTAGTTATCCATGATTTTCCCATTTAAATCGAGAAGCAAAATACTAATGGGCCTTATATGGGCTTTTCTAGTACCATGGTTATTAGTGGATTTTAGGTAGAATTTAATATAAATATAAATGGGTTTTAATTAGGAATATTAGCATGATTATCAGTGAGTCTTAGGAAAATTTTCGAAAATAAAGAATAAAAATAAAAAATAAATAAATAAAGTACATGCACCAAGGATTGAACCTTAGACCTAGTATACCATCATGTATGTACTAACCAATTCACCTAGCAAGGGAGTGCTATGAGGGAATGAAGTGGATTTTTGTTAAGGCTAAAGGAAGTGAAGAGTCACCATGAGAGGAGGCACCATGACTCGTCACTTGCCCCCTCTTCTGTTAGTAATGTGAGAGAAATGTCCTAAGGCAATCGCCTTATAAATGTAATCATTTATTTTAATAAATGAATATTCACTATTTGAGTATACATGTTTGTGTATTTGATTAAGATCTTAAACTCATTTACTGAATGTCCGCAATACAATTCACAGCATGAGAGAATTTGTGATGAATTCACAACTAGTGATTATCTCTACATGTGCAATTGTGAAGTATTGAAAATGTCCCTAGTCGATGAATTGATAAATACAGACACTATCAATTCTGTTGAGACTAGCATGTGTTATTCTCTAATCAGCTGATTCTCACTGGCTGGTGACATTGGGATGTCCGGAGATAAACATGAATGCTAGTTATGGGAACTAGTTCATTGGAGTGACTGGCTATAAAACTTCATATGGTAATCTACATATAGATATGTCAATGAAGTTCTTACTGCAGCTTAAGTGCGATGTTCCTTTGACTTGCGGTGTTCAAGTCATCTTGGTCATGGAGACTTATACTTTGACATCTTAAGCAAGCATCTCTAAAGAGGTGTGGACCCAGGATAGTTGGGTATAAGCCGAAGTGCTCGAAGATGTTTGAACAGCCTACAAAGGATTCACCACTCCTTGCGAGGAGATGTATACCCGTGGCCTATCGTCGGATTGTTACTCGAAGCCTCTGGCCAGAGCATCACATGTTCAGAGTATGAATCTCTTAGAAACATGAGAGTAACTAGAATCCGTAGGACGAGAAAAACATTGCTTGGGCTAGGTGTGACGTAGTCAGCCTAGTGGGGACTGACACACATATACCGTGTCCTGAACCAAGTGGGTATAAGATGGTGAAGGGAATGGGGCACGATTCATTATAGCTGCTGAAGGGTTTCAGAATAATTTCTGAGGTCAACCGTTGATCTTTCGATTAATTGGGGATCATGATGTACTACTAAGTGCCACTCATGATCGTTCTATAATTGGTTAATTATAGATGGCCAACATAAATCGAAAGCCTATTTAGTCACACGCACTACGAGTAATCCGAGGGATTTAAAACGAGTTGAAAATTGGATTTTCCGATCAAGAGAGATAAGTCGAATCTAAATTTTTCAGAGACGCATCGGAAGTTTAAAATGGCTAAGTCTTTTGAAGGCTTATTGGACGAATTAAATGAGTTTAATTCATATGGTCCTGGCTTGGGTTTGGCCGGCCAAAGAGGGTCCCTACCCTCTTTGTTTGGCCGACCACATTAAAAGGGGAGAACCAAATTGTTTGGTTCAGATTATAAAATAAACCGAGCGTGGTTTGTTTTATAAAATTATGGATAATATATAAATTTTTATAAACCGAAATTTGGTTTATTATTTTCATGGAAATTAAAATAAACTTTGAATAGTTTATTTTATTTTATAAAATTAATTATGAATTGATTTTTCCATGATAAGAAAAATTTATATAATAAATTTCTTGTGAAAATTTATTCTATAATAAAAAAAAGGAGACATGGTTGTTTTTATTATAAATTAAATTATGATAAAAACTTGGCATGATGGAATAAATCATAGAAAAATTTATATGATAAATTTCTTATGAAAAATTATTCCATAAAAAGGAGACTTGGCGATTGAGAGGCTACTATATAAAGGAACCAAGGCAAAGCTTGGAAATCAATCTAAGAGATCTAGAAATAAGCCCTCTCTCTCTCTCCTTCTCTCCCTCTCCCTCCTCTAGTACCGCCGGCCCTAAAAGGAGGACCCCTTTGTTGCCGTGAGCTTCATCCACCAAGCAGCTGCCGAAGAAGAAGAAGAAGCGGGCGCAACTCTTTCCTTCGTCCCGGAATCTTGATTCCGTTCTTCGTTTGGTGGTTAGTCTTCCCATCTCTCTCTTGGTATTCTTTTCGTGCCTTTGGAGAATCTAGTAGTTCTTATCGGCACGAAACTCGTGGCTTTGCGAAGTCATCCCGAAGAAAACTCGGCGTGGACGCGAATAGAGGCGGAGCTTCCAAGGGACGCTTACGGTTGGATCTCGTCCCTTCCTTCGAGTTACGCGAGGTATTAAGTAAATTAGTTTACTTTCTGCAAAATTTTAATATATGATCATGTCTACACAATATAAGGTTGCATGCTTAGATGTGTGGTTAAATAATTTGAGAAATTATTTATGCTAAATCTTCCGCTGCACGTAATAAATTTTAAAATTACGAACCCGCATCCATGTCAACATGCACCCGGTCCCAACATCTTCATTGTGTATAAATGAGAAGGATGATAACTTAACCCCTAAGATAGTTATTCCTCCTCTCTTCATCCACTAAGCCTCTCCTCTCCTTCTTCTTCCTCCTAGCCGAACCCCATAGGAGGGTTCTCCCTTGGGAAAAGTTCACAAGAAGGCCTCTCCTTCAAGATCCAAGGTTTTGTTTACAAGGTTACAAAGGCTAGGGGTAGTCAAGGGACAACAAGGTCTTCATCCTCCTTCCTATCTAAGGTCTATAACCAAGATAAACCAAGGTAAGACTCCCTCACCTGTGGTGTAATAGTTCTCCTTGATGTTTATCATAATATGAAGTTTCGTTTGGGTTTTATGTTAAGAAAGCCATGGACTTGACCCTACAACTTTCGGCCACCATGTTTTTGGGTCCAAGATGATGTTAAAAAAAACCTCACTCATGCTTTCTAATGTTTTCTCATGATGAATATAGAATAAAATATGATTTGGAGAACTTTTGGAGTACCCTAAGACCCTTTAGGGTTTAAGCCCTCACCACGATTCCATAGTTAGGGTTGGATCTAACCTTTCAAGTATGTACCTTGTGTATCCTCATGATACAAGGGAGGTTGAGGGTGATTTATGTGAATTTTCACATGGCCTTGTAACCCTACAAGTTTCGGCCAAGATGGGTTTTTGGGCAAGGAGTTAAGGCTTACTTCATGTACGGGTTCCAATGGCTCCTATGGTATGGTATGGATAGTGTTAGATGATTGATTGGAATTTTATGAATTTTTCCATGTACCCATGACCCTTGCAAGTTTCGGCCAACCCCAAGAAGTAGGGCTAGGAGTTAGGGTTAACCCTAATCATGAGCCCTAATAGCTTCCTATGGCCTTATAGGTAATGTATGGTCTTTCTCTTTCTTTATGCTACCTTACATGTCACTTGAATGATAGAACCTCTTCCTTACAAGTTTCGGCCAAGCAACTTGATTGGGGTTTAGGTGGAGTTAGGATTTCAAGAATGATTGTTTATGGCCTATTATGATGTATATATATATAGGTTCAAGCATGTGGTAGAAATTATGTTACCCATAACCCTAACCTTAAGTGTCATGTTTCATGTTTGGTATGTTATGTTAGATGTCATACTTAGTAGGGTTTATTCATGAATATCGTATGTTTTATGCCATGCACTTAGATAGCACGTAGCATGGTTATAGGAGTCCTACCCATGTATGCATGTGATAGATACTATGTTTATGTATGCAATGCAATGCTTACCTTATGTATCATGATCATGCAAGCTCTATGAATTAGGATGATGGTCTATGTAAACATGTCATGTTCTATGAATACAAGGCGATGCTTACCTTATGTATCATGATCATGCAAGCACTATGAACAAGAATGATGTTTTATGTAAGCATGTCATGTTTTATGAATGAAGATAATGCTTATGTCGTTAAGGCATAATAATGCTATGCATTAAGTATGAACGATTAAAGGTCAAGTATGTTTTATGTCATGCTTCATGTAACAAGGTTATGTTATGGTTAAATATGCTATGAATGTCCTATGAATGATGAAGCATGTGAAGTTATTTTACTTTATGAATGGGCTTGTACCGGACCGAAGTATGGGTCCAAGGGATGGGCACCTTAAGAACGCCCCGGTTCTGGACTACTGACTATGCTGTCCACGGTTCTGGGACTACCGAAGCTGTCCAACAAGGATGGGCACCTTAAGAACGCCTCGGTTCTAGGACTACCGTAGCTGTCCTTACCCTAGTAAGTCGAGACTAGCTACCTCGTATTTACTTAGGAATGCGCGCATATGATGTATATATGTGGTACAAGCCGGGGACCCCAATGATGTTATGATTATGTTTAAGTATTTAAAAGTATGATTTTAAAATTAAGCATCCTTATGTATATGCATTTGACTCATGCATTCATTCATGTTATGCATTATGCCATGATAGAAAATGTTATATGCTTATGTTTTATGTTAAGAATTATGTCATGATAGAAAATGTTTTATGCTTATGTTTTATGTTAAGAATTATGCCATGATAGTAAACGTTCTATGCCTATGTTTTATGTTAAGAATTATGCCATGATAGAAAATGTTTTATGCTTATGTTTATATTAAGAATATGCCCATGTTTTATGTTAGGAATCATGTCATGTTAAGTATATTTATGTTTATATTTATGCCAGGTATCATGCCATGTTAAGTGTATTTTTATGCTCATGTATTATGTAAGAACTATGTCATGCTAAATGATTTTATATGCTTATGTTCTATGTAAAGCACCAAGTCATGTTAATGTTTCATGTGCTTATGATTAAGTGACGAATGGTTTTAGTGAGTAGGAAAGGGTCTTACTAAGCCTATGTGCTTATAGTCTTATTTTCCTTATACCGCAGATCAAGCGAGAGGACAATAAGGAAGTAGCAGGAGGGGCAAGAATGTGTGTGTGGTAGTGACTTGGCCAAGGAAAGATATACTTACAAGTCTTATGCTAAACCTAGGATGGTGTTGTCAAGAACAATTTACACTTGCTACTTATGTGCCTAATGGATGACTTATGTGATTTTATGACATGATGTTAAGTATGATGTTAATATGCTAAGTTCCCATGTCACCATGTTAGGAAGGATAGTTAGGTGCATGTATGTGTAAGTTTAAATTATTCCGCTGCATTACGATGTTCACATGCCCCTACGTATGTTAGCGTAACGCCGCTTTAAAAAAAAAGCGGGCGTTACAGCCACGACTCAAGTTCTTTGCCTTCATCATCCTTAGGAGGAGTGAAACCCTCTTTCACCGTGAACCAAGTATTGATGTTCATCTTGAGATAATACTCCATCTTTGATCTCCAATATTGAAAGTCAGCGACATCAAAGAAAGGTGGTCGGGTGGTGGAGAAACCTTCTCTCAAAACCATGGATGATAGCTCTCGGTTGTTAATCCGCAAAAACAGAGCCCCAAGCTCTGATACCACTTGTTGGAACCCGGATGGCTAGAGAGGGGGGGGTGAATATAGCCAAACACTTTGACTTTGAGCTTATCAAGTTTCTACACTTTGATTTGTTAGTAGCACAGCGGCAGTAGCAAGAATAGAGTATACAGAAAAATAGAAAACATAAACAAACTAACACAACTAGCAAGATCGCTAACAAGGAGAGTTTACAAGGTTCGGGGATAACTTGCCCCTACTCCTTGGCGTGCCCGTAAGGTGGGCGATCCCTTGATCGTCGGCAGATCAAGCCCCGGTGAACACCGGATAGAAAGCAACCTCCTTCTCGGTGGAGTAACCTCTCCACAGCGTTTCAGTCAAGGATATAGTTTTAAGCACAATGAAACACAAGAAAGATCTTACTTAGCACTTAGCAAAGACAAGAACACAGTAAGTTTTTCCCGAGCTTCACCCAGCGACGATCTCACGCAAGAACCCTTTCCCCGTGTCTTCTCGCTGTCGGACTCAAAGCCTCTTGTTCCTTCCTCCAAGTGCTCAAGCAAGGGATGGTCGCTTCACTAACTACAATTGCTTACTCAAGATGATGGGATCATAGAACACACAAGCAAGGATGTGGAGTACACAATCGCGCAGCAAGAACAAGCCAGAAGTTGATTCAACGAACTTTTCTGTTATGCTCTTATCCTCTCCGCCTTTTGTTTCTCCACTGAGCACAGGTGACCCCATCTCACAGCAGCCTCCAGCTGCTTACCTGCCGACGCCAGCTACCACTGAGTTCTCCCTGGACTCCCTGAGCTTCCCTCAGCCAAGCTCCAGTCAGCAGCTCCAGTCTGCAGCTCCAGCCATTGCAACCTGAGATGGAAAACAGACAAACCTGCTCCAAGGAAAGGCCACCTTTAACTGTCCTTGAGTGTTTGAATCCTCCCCTATCACCTGCAGCTTAATCAGATCATTAGAGCAGGATATCAAACAGAAAATCAAGCATCAGAGATGAAACGTAGAGAATCGGATACGTTCAGACGCGATCAGAGCGTCTGACAGTGCATTTTGAATTAAAGTGATCGGTCACCGAACCGATCAGAGAGCCTCCTGATCGGTCACCAGACCGATCAGGCTAGGTCTAGACCGATCAGGCTTCGTCCTGATCGGTCCCCAACGCTCAATCAGAAATCGCGATTTCTTTGGGACTCTCCTGGATCGATCACCAGACCGATCCCAGGTTGTGGATCGATCACCAGACCGATCCACCCCTTTACCGGGCGATTTCTGAGCTTCGCTGTCCAAACCTCTTGATCGGTCACCGGACCGATCAGGGAGCCTCCTGATCGGTCACCAGACCGATCAGATCATGACCAGACAGATCAGGCTCCGTCCTGATCGATCATAGTGAGGAACCCGCGACACTGGATCGTTCTCCAGAACGATCTGCACAGTGATCCTGATCGGTCACCAGACCAATCAGGAGCAGATCAGCAAGGGAACTCAACCACACTGTGTGCTCCCTGATCGGTCACCAGACCGATCAGGAGCCAAGCAGTAGGTGAAACGCATACTCCCTGATCGGTCACCAGACCGATCAGTCATCGCTGGATCGGTCACCAGACCGATCCACGAAGGAGCACCGTGCCAACTCCCTGATCGGTCACCAGACCGGTCCAGGGGCTCTAATCTAGCCCTCCAAGCTAGGGTTTCATCCAACCTAGCCCTCCAAGCTAGGACCTGACCCTCCAAGCCAGGATTTTTCACCAAACCCTCCAGTTGGGACTTTTCACCTAACCCTCCAAGTTAGAACTTTTCACCTAGCCCTCCAAGCTCGGACTTTTCACCCAACCTTCTGAGTTAGAACTTTTCACACCTAGCCCTCTAAGCTAGGACCTGACCCTCCAAGCCAGGATTTTTCACCTAACCCTCCAAGTTGGGACTTTTCACCTAACCCTCCAAGTTAAGACTTTTCACCTAGCCCTCCAAGCTAGAAATTTTCACCCAACCCTTCCGAATTAGGACTTTTCAACACCTAGCCCTCCAAGCTAGGATTTTCCATACCTAACCCTCTAGGTTAGGATTTTCCAACACCTAGCCCTCCAAGCTAGGATTTTCCATAACATGCCTAATCCCCGATCAGGACTTAACCATAATCATAATAATCATCAACCTAAAATAAAATCGGTGTCAACACCAAAACAACAATCAGGGTCAGACTGCATCAACAAATAACACCTTAACTTCTGAACCCTTTGCCATTATCAAAACCCAGGTTTGACTTAGGTGCTTTCTGCACCAACAATCTCCCCATTTTTGATTTATGGCAATACGGTTCAAAAAGTTAAGTTAAAAGCAGATAACGAGCAAAGAATTCTAAAACACTACTCAGTTTTCTCCCACTGAACCAAATATTCTCCCCCTGAGTTTTTCAAGGATAAGTGGTGTTTTTTAAAAAACTTCTAAGTCCTTGACTCTTCTTAGAGAAACTCAAAAAGATTTATCAAGTAAACCACTTAGAAACATTTCCAAAAGACTTTCAAGTTAAACACTTAGAAAATTTTCAAAAGGATTTTTAAGTTAAAACACTTAGAAACTTTTCAAAATGATTTTTAAGTTAAACACTTAGAAAATTTTCAAAATGATTTTTAAGTTAAACACTTAGAAAATTTTCAAAATATTTTTAAGTTACATCCTTAGCTTTGAGATGATTGAAAAAACATGTTAACGCACCGCACTTAGTTATTTACTTTACTTTTTGATAAAGAGATTAATTTTTAATTTTTGAAAAAATTTATCCTTTCCTTCTCTCCCCCTTTGTCATATATCAAAAAAATAATTATAGCAAAAAATAGAGCAAAAGAAAGTGAAGTTCTGTATTGAACCAACTCTAATAGGCATAAACTGGACCAAACCAAATTAAATTGTTCTTGTTCGGGTCCTGTCTAACCCGGTTAGCTACTTACTAACTGTCATAAACAGTAGCTTTCGCTAGGGTTAGTCAAGTTAAGTGATCTGTTCAAGTTAGATTTTCTAAGCTTGACACTTAACCTGATTGTTGTTCAATTGGTATTTATTGCCCCAATTACTGTAGATGCACTGACTTAAAACATCTTGAATCAAGGCATAGACCTAAGCATCTCAACCCAGTCTAGGTTATCAATCAAAAGTACCCTAAGGTGCTTGTGAGATGCTGACTTCTAGATCTATAGGTGCATGCAGTTCTAGGGTTAGGGCCTAAGTTAAGTCCATTTGCGAAAAAGTCCTAGTTTTGAAGGGGGTAAGTTTTGAAAAACAACTAAGTCGGAAAATCATTTTAAATTTCAGAAAAAATGATTTTTCACAAAACATTAATTAACAGATAAGAAAAAAATAATTTTTGAAAAAAATGTAGAGTCGTCCTATTCTACTAAGCATAACCCTAACTGCCTTCTTAGTGAGCTAAACTCAGACTCAGGTAAGAGGATGGTAAAGATATCAGCTAGGTTTGACTTTGAGTCCACATGTTTAAGGATTAATTCACCCCTGGCTACATGATCCCTTACAAAGTGATGTTTGACTTCTATATGCTTTGTTCTTGAGTGTTAAATTAGATTTTTAGTTAGATTGATTGAGCTTATGATATCAATGTAGACTTGGGTTTGGGTGTAATCAAGCTGAAAGTCCTTAAGAGTGTACTTCATCCATAAGAGTTGTGTCACACACTCTCCTAAAGCAACATATTCTGTTTCGGTTGTCGATAGGGCTACGCAGTGTTGCTTTCTACTGCACCAACTGACTAGACTATTTCCTAAAAGTTGGCAGCTTCCACTTGTACTTTTTCTATCTAATTTACATCTAGCATAGTCAGAATCGGAATATCTTGATAATTCAAAGGTGGAAGTCCTAGGATACCAAATCCCAACATTTAGGGTGTCCTTAATATATCTAAGTACTCTTTTTAGGGCTGATAAGTGTGTTTCCTTAGCACAGGTTTGGTATCTAGCACACATTCCTATAGAGAATAGGATATCAGGTCTGCTAGCTGTAAGGTAAAGTAAACTTCCAATCATACTTCGGTATAGCTTAAGATCTATAAGTTTACCTTCAGGGTCACTATCAATTTTGGCATTTGTGGTCATAGGGGTACTTATGCTTTTGGAGTTATCCATTTTAAATTTCTTTATTAACTCTTTAGCATATTTTGACTGGTGAACATAGTTACCATCCCTAGTTTGCTTAATTTACAGTCCTAAGAAGAAATTGAGCTCACCAACTAAGCTCATTTCAAATTTATTTTCTATTATTTTTACAAATTCTTTTAAAAAGTTTGAGTTGGTGGATCCGAAAATTATGTCGTCAACATAGATTTGGGCAATCAAAATGTCTTTTTCTAGGTTTTAACAAAAAGGGTGGAATCAATTTGTCCTTGGTTAAATTCTTTAGAAATAAGGTAAGTTGATAGGCGTTCATACCATGCCCTAGGTGCTTGTTTTAACCCATAAAGTGTCTTTTTAAGTTTGAAAACATAGTCAGGTTTTTCTAGGTCCTCAAATCCTGGGGGTTGTCCTACATAGACTTCTTCTTTGATGAACCCATTTAAAAAGGCTGACTTAACGTCCATTTGGTATAGCTTGAACCATCTATGGGCTGCAAATGCTAACAACATTCTAATTGACTCAAGTTGGCTACTGGGGCATAGGATTCATCATAGTCTAATCCTTCGACTTGACTGAACTCTTTAGTTACTAAGCAAGCTTTATTTCTTACTATTTCCCCTTGGTCATTCAGTTTATTCTGAAAGACCCACTTAGTATTTATAATAGACTTGCCCTCAGGTTTAGGTACTAGTTCCCAGACTTGGTTTCTTTCAAATTGGGCTAACTCCTATTGCATAGCTATGATCCAATCAGGATCAGGTAGGGCTTCCTCTATAGTCTTAGGTTCAATTTTTGAAATTAGTGCTATTTGACTAAGATTTCTATAGGAAGACCTAGTTCTGACTCCTAAAGTTGGATCACCCACAATTTGATCAGAAGGGTGACTAAGTCTGGGTTTCTTGGTTCTTCTAGAACTTGGTTCAGCCTCAGGTATGGTTGGACGGTTTGGTTCAGTATTCTGTTCAACTACTTGAGTTGGTTCAGTTATTGGTTTAGTAGTTGGTTCAAGAGATAGTTCATTTAGAGGTTCAACTAGTGGTTCAGTTGACGGTTCAATTGTTTGTTCATTATCTTCCTGATCAATATTTGATTGGGTCAGGGTTTGGTAATCAGATTTTGGATTAGTTTCCTCATCAAAGATTATGTTAGTTGTTTCTTTAATTTTATTAGTTTGTTAATTGTAAACCCTATCGGCCCTACTAGTTGTTGAATATCCTAAGAAGGCTCCTGGAGTTGACTTAGACTGGAACTTACCTAGGTAGTCATTGGTGTTCAAGATGTGGACTTTGCACCCCAAAGACCCTTAGATAATGTATGTTGGGCAGCCTATGGTAATATAGTTGATAAGGAGTTTTATTGTGTCTTTTGTTAATTAGGACCCTATTTTGGATATAGCGAGTCGTACTAATTGCTTCTGCCCAAAATTAGTTAGCTAGGTTGAATTCATTGAGCATGATCTTAGCGGCTTCTTGAAAGGTTCTATTCTTTCTTTCTACTATCCTATTTTGCTGGGGGGTTCGAGGACAGGAAAATTCATGAATATATCCATTTATTTTACAGAATTCTTCAAATCTTTGATTCTCAAACTCTCCCCCGTGATCACTCCTAAGTCTTTTGATTTTGGTATCATTTTGATTTTTGATTATCTTGCATAGATCAATAAATAAGTTTAGGGTTTCATCCTTAGTTTTTAAGAACCTAACCCAGATAAACCTAAAGTAATCATCGATAATAACTAAGCAGTACCGGTTTCCGCTTAGTGACTTGGCTCCATGTGAATCAAATAGGTCAAGGTGAAGGAGCTCAAGTGTGGTTTGGGTTAAGTCTGATTGAATTGACTTGTCATTAGACTTGGTTTGTTTACCTTGGTTACATGTGCTACATATCATATTTTCATAGTTCTCAATTTTTGGTACCCCTTTAATTAGACCAAGTTGGGTAATTTTTAAAATTAGTCTTACATTAGTGTGACCTAATCTCCTATGCCAGAGGTTGGATTCTTCTAATTGAGTTAGTAGGCATTTAGGTACTAAAGGTAGATTTATAGTATAAACAATGTTTTTCCTAGTACCCTTAAGCATGACTTCTAAGTCTTGCAGATTTCTAATTAGGCAGTCAGAATTGGTAAATGTTGCTACATAGCCAGTATCACATAATTGACTTATACTAAGCAGATTAAATTTGAAATTCTCAACCAACAGTACCTTTTTAATCACAAAATCGGATTTGAGTTCAATGTTACCTGACCCAATGACTTTGAGTATAGCATTGTTGCCAAATGCTATTGAGTCTAGGTTCTTGAACTTGAGTTTGGTGAATTTCAATTTGTCTCCAGTCATGTGTCTGGAGCATCCACTATCCAATATCCATTGGTCCAAATCTTTATGTTCCTACACATAAAGTATTTATTGATTTGGATCCAATTAGAATTAGGGATAGCTTAAATTGATTTTCACAACCTAGTCTGTCTCACCCAATCTAGTGTTATCAATCACGTTAACCTTATGGGTTTTGTGAGACAGGTTTTTCAAAAGAAATATAGATTTTGATTTTGAAAAACAACAAGGTTAATTTTGAAAAGTTAAATTAATTTTGAAAATTAAGTTTAAGTTTATTTTGAAAGGTGGTTGAATATAAGATTAGTTGAAATTTATATTAGATTCAAATCTGACAATAG
This sequence comes from Boesenbergia rotunda, assembly GCA_024364735.1. Taxonomy (NCBI): domain Eukaryota; kingdom Viridiplantae; phylum Streptophyta; class Magnoliopsida; order Zingiberales; family Zingiberaceae; genus Boesenbergia; species Boesenbergia rotunda. Next base: position 80,184 of record JAGFNQ010009976.1, read on the forward strand.
TAAAGTGAATTTGATTTTCTATAATTGGCTTACAAGTTCTGGCGAGTCACTAGGCCTTCTTTGGTCGTAGCCTTATTGGATCATCAACCCTTTCCTTGACAAAGCCTTTTATAGAAAATTCATCTTCAAATTTCTTCTTGAAAGATTTTAGTCTAACTAGCTTTGGTCTTGGATCGGTAGCTTCGGCTAGTTTCACCATAATGGTTTCCCTAACGTACCATAATCTCACCTCCACTCAATACTAGGTTGTTCAAATTTCAACTTAGTCATTTTGTCCTTAGTCTAACCAGTCATAGATCTAAACATGATAATTTGCAAATAGAAATAAACAAGCAATCATGCAAATATAATAAAAAAATAAGCATGCAATAAAAAAACTTATCTAATTATGAAAATTATTTTCAAATTGGCTCCCCTTGGACTATAGCCTCGATAATGATTAGGCAAGATGTGAATCTTGTTCTTGGGGATCCAATACTAGTTTGGTCCAGCTTGGTTGTTCAAGCAAGGCTTGGGGACCCATGCTTGAACTTTGGTTCTAGGTTGGTTCAATACAGCATAATAAGACCGTTTTCTAGACTTGGTTCGATACCCTAATCCAGATCGGTTAAGAATGGACTTCTGTTTTCCAAGGATCATATCAAGACCCTTGGAACCTGAAGTGAATCGTTCTAAAGCCACTCTGAGCTCCTTGACTTGAGATTTCAAGGAGAAATTCTCTTTCTCAAGCTTTTCAACTTGAGTAGAGTTTCCTTCTTGAACCTTCTTGGTCAAGGATCTCAAGTCGGCTTCCTCTTTCAGGAGTTTTATTTCCTGTCGGAGAGACTAGACCCGGATTTTGACTTTCGCCAAGTTTCGAGATAAATAAGCAATTAATTTGGATAATTCAATTTCAGAATAGCCTCTCACCGTTATTTGGTCGTTTTCCGAGATTGTGAGCCTTCCGTCGTCTGGCTCCGATTCCGACCCGGTGTCGATGTCTTCCGAAGTGGTTAAGGTGAGAAGATTTGATTGTGGGGCTTCTTCTTCTTCGGAGGAAGATTCATCCCACGTGGCTTGAAGAGCTTTTTTCCTTCGTGACTTCTTTGCCTCCTTTAGATTGGGGCACTCTGATTTGTAATGTCCCTTCTTGTTGCATTCGTAGCAGGTGACATTTGTTTTGCCTTTCGAAGTTGAAGGTTCAGCTGGATCTTCCTTTCTTCGGCTTGCTTTCTTTCTGTTGGTTTGGTGCTTCAGCTCCTTGTAGTAGTCCCGAGCTAGTCGAACCAACTTGGGTCGATCCCCTTCACTGTCTTCTGAGTCTGAGTCTGAGTCTGAGTCATACTCTGGTGCTGGTTGGGGTTTCTTCTTGAGGACTTTTCCTTGGGATTTACCTGCAATAAACACAATACTTTTCTCGACCATAGCGGAGTTAGTCTGTTCATGCAATTCTAATTCTGATAAAAGTTCATCTAATTTAATTTTTGAGAGGTCCCTGGAAACCTTGTAAGCATCTACCATAGATGCCCATAGTGTGTTCCAAGGGAATGCTCTTAGGGTATACCTGATTAGGTCACGGTTCTCTACCTTGTGACCTATTGTATGCAGCCCATTCATCAGCTCTTGGATTCTGGCGTGGAGCTGTGCTGCTGATTCGCCTTCATTCATCTTGATTGTGTAGAGTCTATTGAGCAACAGATCCCTTTTGCTGATTCTAGTGTCGGAGGTACCTTCGTGCAGCTCAATCAGTTTGTTCCAATGTTCTTTGGCGCTGCTGAAAGGTCCCACCCGGTTTAGCTCTTCCTTGGTTAATCCGCATTGCAACGTTTGAGTTGCCTTTGATGCCTCGATCTTCTTTTTCAACAAGGTGTCCCATTCAGAGTAGTGTTAAGCCACTCCTTCTGCATTCATGGGAATCTCGAGGCCAGATTGGATAATTATCCACATGTCCACCTGAATTTTCAGGTGGACTTCCATCCTACTTTTCTAATAGGAGAAATCTTCTCCACTGAAAAGCGGTGGTCGGGCTGTGCTGAATCCCTCTTGCATGGCCATAATATTTTCTGAGAAAAAAACAACGAAAACGTGTTCCAAGACTTAGTCTTGAATTAGTAGTGCGGAAGAAATTATAAACAATAAAAAAAATGATTGAGTGGTGTTGCAACAACCTCGATTAACGAGAAAAATTCAAAAAGAAAATTAAAATAACTTCGTAAATAAAAAAAACTCTCAAATTGGTGGTTGCACCAAATTTGAGCCACCCGCTCTCATACCACTTGTTAGATCGTAGAAACTCAATAGAGGGGGGGTGAATATCGAGATTAAATCTTTTTGGAAGAAAAGAGAAAAGACGCAGCAGAAAGTAATAAATCAATCGCGAACACAGGTTGGTTTTACTTGGTTCGGAGTCACGGTCGGCTCCTACTCCAAGGCTCACGGTCCTTGACCGTTTACTTTGGGCAATTCTATAGTCGTAAAAACAATTTTACAAATTTGGTACAGAAATAGAATTGAAATTTAAACTTGCAACACTTTCATTACCGACGCCTGAGGTGGATCGAATTTCGGAGCAGAGGATCGAATTTCGCTTTGCCTCGCATGAAACCCTAGTTGACGCCGACGCATCCCCTCTCTTCTTCTCCTCTCTTCGATTTTGTCACCCGAAGCCACTGGCTGCCGACAGTCCCTGTCTGACGAACGAAGCCGATAACTTCCTCTTCCTCCTTCCCTTCTCCGACAACTTCCTTGGGCAAGCAGTGAGGTCATGATCCTTTGTTGTTTCTCCGATCGCTGCAAACAATTGTGGTCGTATGGGTTGGGTTTTAAGCGATCCCTGTCACATATTCTCTATGATTTCTAGCTCGAGGAGGATTCAGTGAGGGCCAAGGCGGTGCTCAGATTGGTACATACTGGCTGAATACTTAAGTCAAGAGTTTCAAGATTATCTTAGGGACAATGGGATATTGTCTAAATGGACTCCGCCATATACACCACAGCATAATGATGTATCTGAGAGGCGTAACCGAACCTTGATGGACATGATTAGATCTATGATGAATCATGCAACTCTTCCAAAATCCTTTTGGGGCTATGCGCTTGAGACAGCTGTTTACTTACTAAACAGAGTCCCGACCAAGGTAGTCTCTACTACTCCATATGAGACGTGGAATAGTAAGAAACCTCATTTATCCCACCTAAAGATATGGGGTTGTCCTTCTTATGTAAAGCGGACTGTATCAGACAAATTGGATGCTAAGTCTGATAAATGTCTATTTATTGGATACCCTAAGGAAATGAAAGGTTACCAATTCTATCATCCCTTGAAACAAAAGGTGTTTGTTTCAAGGCATGTTGTATTTCTAGAAAAAGAATTTCTTTTACAAGAAAACAGTGGGAGTAGCATTGAACTTGAAGAAGTTCAAGAAACTCCAATAGACATTACAGAGACACCTAGTCTAGACCCACAACCAATAACTCATAATGATGAGCTATCAGTTGAACCTAAAACAACACCACTTCTTCGTAGGTCTGATAGGACACGCAATATTCCAGAGAGATACGGATTTCTCATAAGTGAATCGAACGATGTGTTACTCATTAACGATGACGAACCTATCAGTTATGAAGATGTTCTGAAAAATTCAGAAAGGGATAAATGGCTTGAAGTAATGAAGTTGGAAATGGATTCCATGTACAAAAATCAAGTATGGGACTTGGTTAACCCACCTGAAGGGATTAAGCCCATAGGGTGCAAGTGAGTTTTCAAGAAGAAAACCGACATGGAAGGTAATGTTGTTACCTTTAAGGCTAGATTAGTCGCAAAAGGATATCGTCAGAAACAAGAAATTGATTATGACGAAACCTATTCGTCAGTAGCTATGCTTAAATCCATTCGGATGCTCCTGGACATAGCAGCTCATTATGATTATGAGATATGGCAAATAGATGTGAAAACAGCTTTCCTTAATGGAAACCTGCTTGAGGATGTATACATGATACAACCTGAAGGTTTCACATCGGTTAATAAAACCAAAGTATGCAAGCTTCGACAATCCATATATGGACTAAAGCAAGCATCCAGGAGCTGGAACATCCGTTTTGATGAGACAATCAAAGAGTTTGATTTCTCACAAAATCCTGACGAACCTTGTGTGTACAAGAAGGTTAGTGGGAGTGCAATCGTATTCCTAGTGTTATATGTCGATGACATATTACTTATAGGAAACGATATATCAGTCTTACAGTCAGTTAAAATTTGGTTATCTAAAACTTTCTCCATGAAAGACCTGGGAGAAGCAACCTATATCCTTGGGATTAGAATCTATAGAGATAGATCAAAACGGTTGCTTGGTCTTTCGCAGTCTACATATATAGACCGAGTGCTAGAAAGGTTTAGCATGTCGGAATCCAAGAAAGGTTACCTTCCCATCAGGCATGGGATCAACCTTTCGAAGTCTATGTGTCCGCGCACAGAAGACGAGAGGATTTGCATAAATAAGATTCCTTATGCATCCGCGATAGGATCTATCATGTATGCTATGTTATGTACTAGGCCCGATGTATCGTATGCTCTGAGCGTCACAAGCAGATACCAGTCTGATCCAGGAATGGATCATTGGGCGGCTGTCAAGATAATGCTCAAGTACTTAAAAAACACTAAGGATGTGTTCCTAATATATGGAGAAGGTGATATGGTAATACGTGGGTATACAGATACCAGTTTCCAGACAGATAAGGATAACTCCAAATCTCAGTCCGGATATGTATTTATTTTGAATGAAGGCGCAATAAGTTGGAAGAGTTCCAAGCAAGACACCGTAGCGGATTCTACCAAGGAAGCGGAATATATTGCAGCTTCGGAAGTAACAAAGGAAGCAGTCTGGATCAAGAAGTTTGTCTCAGAACTTGGTGTGGTTCCAACCATTGATGAAGCAATACTGGTTTACTGCGACAACAATGGAGCTATTGCACAAGCGAAGGAACCAAGGTCTCATCAGCGATCCAAACATGTGCTTCGCCGCTATCATCTGATCAGAGAGATTATAAGTATGAATGATATACAAAATGAGAAAATTGTTAGTGATATGAGAGAAGTGTCCTAAGGCAATCGCCTTATGATTGTAAACATTTATCTTAATAAATGATAATTCACTATTTGAGTATACATGTTAGTGTATTTGATTGGGATCTTAAACTCATCTACTGAATGTCCGCAATACAATTCACAGCATAAGAGAATTTGTGATGGGATCACAACTGGTGATTATCTCTACATGTGCAATTGTGAAGTATTGAAAATATCCCTAGTCGATGAATTGATAAAAACGGACACTATCAATTCTGTTGAGACTAGCATGGGTTATTCTCTAATCAGCTGATTCTCACTGGCTGGTGACATTGGGATGTCCGGAGATAAACATGGATGCTAGTTAAGGGAACTAGTTCATTGGAGTGACTAGCTGTAAGACTTCATATGGTTATCTATATAGATATGTCAATGAAGTTCTTACTGCAGCTTAAGCGCGATGTTCCTTTGACTTGCGATGTTCAAGTCATCTTGGTCATGGAGACTTATACTTTAACATCTTAAGCAAGCATCTCCAAGAAGGTGTGGACCCAGGATGATTGGGTATAAGCCGAAGTGCCCGAAGATGTTTGAACAGCCTACATAGCATTCACCACTCCTTGCGAGGAGATGTATACCCAGGCCTATCGTCGGATTGTTACTCAAAACCTCTGGCCAGAGTATATCATGTTTAGAGTGCGAGTCTCTTAAATACATGAGAGTAATTAGAAATCCAAAGGACGAGAAAGACACTACTTGGACTAGGTGTGACGTAGTCAGCCTAGTGGGGACTGACACAAATAGACCGTGTCCTGAACCAAGTGGGTATAAGATGCTGAACGGAATGGGGCACGATTCATTAGAGCTACTGAAGGGTTTCAGAATTACTTCTGAGGTCAACCGTTGATCTTTCGATTAATTGGGGGTCATGATGTACTACTAGGTGCCACTCATGATCGTTCTATAATTAGTTGATTATAGACGGCCAACATAAATCGAAAGCCTATTTAGTCACACGCACTACGAGTAATCCAAGGGATTTAAAATGAGTTAAAAATTGGATTTTCCAATCAAGAGAATTAAGTCGAATCTGAATTTATCAGAGGCGCAAAGGAAGCTAAAATTTGCTAAGTCTTTTGAAGGCTTATTGGGTGAATTAAATGAGTTTAATTCGCGATGGAAACGGCTTGGTTTGGCCGGCCAAAGAGGGTGTCCACCCTCTTGGTTTGGCCGGCCATTAAAAAGGGGATAAACCAATTTAATTGGTTTAATTAATAAAATAAATCTAGCGCGATTTGTTTTATAAATTATGGATAAATAAATTTTTGTATAAAGAAATTTATATAAATAAATTTATAGAAATTTATTCTTTTATGGAAATTAAAATAATCCATGGAATGGTTTATTTTAATTGTATAAAATCAATTATGAATTGATTTTTTCATAATAAGAAAGTTTATAAATTTCTTGTAAAATTTATTCCATAATAAAAGGAGAGATATATTTGTTTTATTATAAAGTTAGTTATAATAAAACTTGATTTAACCGGAATAATTCATAAGAGAATTTATAGGATAAATTTGTTATGAAAATTCCGTTAAGAGAATTTGTTTTATTATAAAGTTAGTTATAATAAAACTAGGCATAACGGAATAAGTCATAAGAAATTTTATAAGATAAATTTCTTATGATAACTAATTCCGTTAATTCTGTTAAGAGGGAGACTTGGCAAGGGAGAGGCTACTATATAAAGGAACCAAAGGCAAGCCCTAAATTTCAATTGAGTAATCAAGAGATTAGTAGCTTTCTCTCTCTCTCTCTCTTATTCTCTTCTTCCCTTCTCTCAAGCTAGGGTCGGCGCCCATCTTCCAAGCTAGGGCCGGCACCCCTTGTCCAAGCTAGGGCCGGCGCAACCTCAACCTCCCTTGAGGTTACTGTGAGTCACCATCACCAAGGAGAAGCCAACCAAGAAGAAGAAGAAGCGGATCACAACTCCTCTCTTCTCGGAATTTAGATTCCGTTACTTTGGTGGTCAGTTTCCTTTCTTCCTTCTTGATCTTTTAGTTGTGTCTTCGGAGAATCTAGTAGTTCTCATCGGCGCAAAACTCGTGGCTTTGCGAAGTCATCCCGAAGAGAACTCGGCGTGGACGCGAATAGAGGCGGAGCTTCCAAGGGACGCTACGGTTGGATCTCGTCCCTTACTTCGAGTTACGAGAGGTACTTAGTAAATTAGTTTACTTTTCCGCAAAGTTTTAATTTATGATTATGTCCACACATCATAAGGTTGCATGCTAGATACGTGGTTAAAATAATTTAGGAAATTATTTTATGCTAATTCTTCCGCTGCACGTAAAAATTAAAATTTATGAACCCGTATCCTTGTCAACATGTACCCGGTCCCAACAGTGGTATCAGAG
>JAGFNQ010009977.1:0-33159 GCA_024364735.1 Boesenbergia rotunda
GCCGGATAACCGATGGCACATTTGCATTGACTTCCGGGACCTCAATCGAGCCTGGCTAAAGGATTGCTATCCTTTGTCGAGAATCGATCAGATGGTGGATGAGTTGATTTGCATGTTGGACGCATACCAAGGGTACCATCAAGTTCTGCTAGCACTAGCCTGTTAGTGATATGAGAGAAGTGTCCTAAGGCAATCGCCTTATGATGTAAACATTTATATTAATAAATGATAATTCACTATTTGAGTATACATGTTTTGTGTATTTGATTGGGATCTTAAACTCATCTACTGAATGTCCGCAATACAACTCACAGCATAAGAGAATTTGTGATGGGATCACAACTAGTGATTATCTCTAAATGTGCAAATGTGAAGTATTGAAAATATCCCTAGTCGATGAATTGATAAAAACGAACACTATCAATTCTGTTGAGACTAGCATGGGTTATTCTCTAATCAGCTGATTCTCACTAGCTGGTGACATTAGGATGTCCGGAGATAAACATGGATGCTAGTTAAGGGAACTAGTTCATTGGAGTGACTAGCTGTAAGACTTCATATGGGAATCTACATGTAGATATGTCAATGAAGTTCTTACTGTAGCTTAAGTGCGATGTTCCTTTGACTTGCGGTGTTCAAGTCATCTTGGTCATGGAGACTTATACTTTAACATCTTAAGCAAGCATCTCCAAGGAGGTGTGGACCCAGGATGATTGGGTATAAGCCGAAGTACCCGAAGATGTTTGAACAGCCTACAAAGGATTCACCACTCCTTGCGAGGAGATGTATACCCAAGGCCTATCGTCGGATTGTTACTCAGAAATCTCTGGCCAGAGTATATCATGTTTAGAGTGCGAGTCTCTAAAATACATGAGAGTAATTAGAAATCCAATGGACGAGAAAGACACTACTTGGGCTAGGTGTGACGTAGTCAGCCTAGTGGGGACTGATACCATAGACCGTGTCCTGAACCAAGTGGGTATAAGGTGGTGAAGGGAATGGGGCACGATTCATTAGAGCTGCTGAAGGGTTTCAGAATAATTTCTTCTGGGGTCAAACCGTTGATCTTTCGATTAATTGGGGATCATGATGTACTACTAGGTGCCACTCATGATCGTTCTATAATTAATGGGTTATTTATAGACGGCCAACATAAATCGAAAGCCTATTTAGTCACATGCACTACGAGTAATCCGAGGGATTTAAAACGAGTTGAAAATTGAATTTTCCGATCAAGAGAAATAAGTCGAATCTGAGTTAATCAGAGGCGCAATGGAAGCTAAAAATGGCTAAGTCTTTTGAAGGCTTTTTGGGCGAATTAAATGAGTTTAATTCGCGGCGGTTCGGGTTGGTTTGGCCGGCCAAAGAGGGTGTCAAAACCCCTTTGGTGGCCGGCCATAATAAGAGGAGAAAACCAATTAATTTTGGTTTAATTAATAAAGTAAATCTAGCTCGATTTATTTTATAAATTATGGATAAATAAATTTGTATAAAGAAATTTATATAAATAAATTTATAGAAATTTATTCCTTTTATGGACGTTAAAATAATCCATGAATTGGTTTATTTTAATTTTATAAAATCAATTATGAATTGATTTTTCCATAATAAGAAAGTTTATAAATTTCTTATAAAATTTATTCCATAATAAAAGGAGAGATTAATTAGTTTTATTATAAAGTTAGTTATAATAAAATTCATAAGAGAATTTATAGGATAAATTTCTTATGATAACTAATTAGTTTTATTATAAAGTTAGTTATAATAAAACTTGGTTTAAACGGAATAATTCATAAGAGAATTTATAGGATAAATTTCTTATGATAATTAATTAGTTTTATTATAAAGTTAGTTATAATAAAATTCATAAGAGAATTTATAGGATAAATTTCTTATGATAACTAATTAGTTTTATTATAAAATTAGTTATAATAAAGACTCGGTTTAAACGGAATAATTAATAAGAAAATTTATGGGATAAATTTCTTATAACTAATTCCGTTAATTCCGTTAATTCGGTTTAGAGGGAGACTTAGCAAAGGAGTTGCTACTATATAAAGAACCCAAAGGCTAGCCCTTATTCCTAATTAATTGAAGATAGAGCTCTCCCTCTCTCTCTTTAATTCTCCTCTTCTCCTATCCTTCTCCCCACCTAGGGCCGGCGCCCATTGAAGACCTAGGGCCGGCGCCCCTTCTTCCATCTAGGGCCGGCTCAACTCCTCCAAGGCAAGGTGTTGCCGTGAGCCAACAAGGTCGAAGAAGAAACCATCCAAGAAGAAGAAGAAGCGGATCACATCTCCCTCTCTCTCGGAATTCGATTCCGTTCTTGGTGGTTAGTTTCCTAACTCCTCTCTTGATCTTCTTTGTTGTGCCTTCCGAGAATCTAGTAGTTCTCGTCGGCGTAAAACTCATGACTTTGCGAAGTCATCCCGAAGAGAACTCGACGTGGACGCGAATAGAGGCGGAGCTTCCAAGGGACGCTACGGTTGGATCTCGTCCCTTACTTCGAGTTACGAGAGGTACTTGGTAAATTTGTTTACCTTTCCGCAAAGTTTTATTTTATGATTATGTCAACACAATGTAAGGTTGCATGCTAGATACGAAGTTAAAATAATTTAGGAAATTATTTTATGCAAACTCTTTCGCTGCACTTAAAAATTTTGAATTTTACGAACTCGTATCCTTGTCGACATGCACCCGGTCCCAACATAGCCAACCAGGAAAGGCTAGCTTCATCACGACGAATGGGACGTGTTGTTATACTGTGATGTCATTCAAATTAAAGAACGTAGGAGCCACCTACCAGATGAACAAGGTTTTTGAGAATAGATCGGGCGAAATATCGAGGTGTACATCGACGATATCCTCATCAAATCTTTAAGTGATGTAGAGGAGATGTGCAACACGTTAAGGAAGTATGGGTTGAAGTTAAACCCAGCCAAGTGCCTCTTCGGAGCCAGGAGTTGAAAGTTTTTGGGGTATATTGTCACTGAGCGGAGCATCGAAGCCAACCCGAGCAAAATGAAAGCCCTGCTCGACATGCCTGCTCCTCGATGTTTAAAGGAAGCCTAGAGGCTGACTAATATGATTACAATGCTGTCACGTTTCATCTTTTGGTCGGATGACAGAAGCTTGCCATTCTTTAAGACAATACGGCGAGCCACCAAGTTCCAGTGGGATGGTGAGTGTGACTGGGTGTTCGAAGAGTTGAAGTCTTATCTGGTTGAATTGCCTATGTTAGTCAAACCGGTAAAAGGTGAAGTCTTGTATATGTACTTATCGATAATGCAGGAGGGAGTGAGTGTTGTACTGGTGAAGCAGGGGGAGGTGTTCTTTAGGCATCTATTAAAAGAAGCCGAGTGTCGCTATACCGCACTCGAAAGTTGGCGTACGCCCTTGTGTTGGCCGCCCGACGTCTCCGACCATATTTTCTATCCCATTCAATCATAGTGCTTACCAACAACACCTTGGGGAGGATATTGATTAATCCGGAGGCCTCCGGTCGGATGATCAAATGGACTACTAAATTTAGTGGATACAACATCCAGTATCAATCCCGATCGACCATTAAAACCCAGGCACTGGCAAATTGCCTCAACAAACTATATACAGAGGAGGTTGAAGGAGTGTGGAGAATTTATGTGGATGACTCATCCGCCCAGCAAGGGAGTGGCTTGGGGATCCTTATTATATCCCCTAGGGAAGACCATTTGTATGAAGCCCTTATCGTCGGTCTGCAGGCGGAAAAGCATGTAAGAGCTTCTAGGGTTATCCTTCACATAGACTCATAGATAGCCACGCAGTAGCTGGCCAGGCGGTTTGAAGTTAATAGTGAACGGTTGCGAGCTTATCTAGAGGCCTACGAGTAGCTGAAGTCTGGGTTGTAGGAAGTGGAGCTGCGCCAAGTTCCGAGAGAGATCAATCTCAAAGAAGACGAGCTGTTTAAGCTGGTCGGGGCCATCACCCCAAGGATGTTGGCCCAACACATAGCTCAAGCCATGCTCATTGCATAGGTTGAGCAGCCGAGTTGGAGTTGGGCAGCGATTAGTCGGCTCTGATCATTTCTTATCTACGGCAAGGAACTCTCCCGATCGACCCATTTCAAGCGCGGATGTTACGGAAAAGAGCTGCCCGATTCACCCTGATTGGCGACCTTTCTTTACAAGCGTGTTTTCTCCAGGCCTTTGCTCAAGTGTTTGGTAAAGGAGGAGGCGGAGTACGTGCTAAGGAAAATACATTTAGAATCTTTCGGAAGTCATGCAGGAGGTCGGTTGGTGGCCAGGAGGATCTTGCTCTCGAGTACTTCTGGCCGACACTACAAAAGGACGTCGATAGGCTGGTCGCCACTTGTTTGTCCTGTCAAAAGCATCAAAGTCTGTCCCACCGGTCGGTAGAGTTCATGAAAGCCTCTGCGGTGTGTTGTCCCTTTGATCAATGGGGGATGGACATTGTGGTGTTGTTCCCCCTCGCCCCCGCCCAGAAGAGATTTCTATTGGTAGCGGTTGATTATTTTTCTAAATGGGTGGAAGTAAAGGCTCTAGCCCGAATAATGGAGGGGACAGTCATAAAGTTCTTGTGGCAGAATATCTTATGTTGTTACGGGATACCATGTAGGCTAGTCTCGAATAACGGTCAGTAGTTTCGGGGCAGTAAACTCCAGGACTGATGCTTGGCCTACGAGATCAAATAGACGTTCACCTCAGTTGCATACCCGCTGAGAAATGGCCAGGTGGAGGTGGCTAACTGGGAGATTCTACGGGGGCTAAATGTGAAGTTGGATCATGCAGAGGGGACTTGGGTGGATTAACTCCCTAGCGTACTGTGGGCCTTGAGGACTACACCACGGGAGGGACCTTTCTAGTTGGTTTATGGAGCCGAGGCGGTCATGCCAGTGGAGGTAGGGTGCAAGTCCGACCGGATAAAGTTATATGATGAAGAGAATGGGGAGAGACGGCGGCTGGAGTTAGATCTAGTGGAAGAGATTCATAGTCGGGGGGGAGCTGGGCGGATGGTCACCTATCGATAGACAATGCAACAAAGGTATGGTCGGAAGGTGAGGCCTTGGGCATTTCAGGGTTGTGATTTGGTATGGTAGAGAGTCAAGTCGGTTGGGGATGTAAGCAAGTTGGAGCTCCAATGGGGTGGGTTGTTCAAGGTGGTTCAAAAATTGGAGTCAAGGGCGTATTATCTGTAAGACATGCAAGGGAGAAGACTCGGTTGATCATGGAGTGCAATTTACTTGCAGTAGTACCAGGATGAATGAGCGGGGAGGCTGGCGTGGCCGCTCGGGAAGGGGCGGCCTGTGTAATGTTGAAGTTGTCACCCGGATGGAAATAAAGGGATCAGAGCCTAAACAATCTCCCTATTCCCGCGAACCCACTGACCTTCTGGCATGACCAAGGGTGGCTAGCCATGTTCCTATCGGTCCGCACGGGTGGTGTCCAGACTGTTAGGGCAATCGACCCAAGTATGATCGGGAAGATCATGGTTTTGATGTGTGTGTCAATATGGTTAAGGTTAGGGTATTATATTGTTTTAATATGTGTGAATGAGTCTTGCAGGACTTGGTGGGTCACACATGGAGGGCACATCCGAGGGATGAGAGCAGAGGGAAGAGAACTCTAAGGGCAAGACGGGAAGTGAACTTCAAAGGGCACACGTGAAGGGTGGCATGGAGGCAAGCCGAGGGCCTGCGTGCGCATCCAAAGGACGATAGCCCGAGGAAGAGGACTTCAAGGGGGCAATCCAAGGGAGTATACTTGAAGGCACACGTAAAGGAGGGTCGTCGGAGTGAGGAGGAGTGCTTTTGTAAGCTGGGCAGTCGACTGGGAATAAATCAGTCGACTGCCAGCAAGAGACTCGAAACTCACAGTAACATCAGTCAACTGCTCCAGGGGCAGTTGACTGGTAACCCCGAAAACTAGCCCAAGGGCAGTCGAGTGGTATCAGGCTGGACAGCTTTTGGAGTTGTCCTTTATCCTATTTAAAGGGTGACTTTTTGGCACGTGAAAGGTACGGTACTTGGGGATACCATTGTGCTGTTAGTGCTAAAAGTTCTCAGCTCTTCCTCTCATTCTCAAATTCCATCTTGTAAAGAGGAAGAGGACAATCTTGTAAAGGTTTTCTCCACTTTGAAGGAGGTTTTTCATAGTGGAGGTTGTGCGCGTGAGTGGATCATTGGATTAGTCACCTCTCTGTGGTGGATACCAAGTAAACGAAGGTATTAGCATTGTTCTTATTGTTTTTATTTGTGTTTGGCTAACAATTTTTGTAGAGAAAATTGAAAGCAACTATTCACCCCCCCCCCCTTAGTTGGGCGCCACGATCTAACAAGTGGTATCAGAGCCGGTTCATTTCGGAAGAACTAACCGTCGGCCGGAGCATTCAAGAAAATGGCGTTTCAAGAGGGTTATAGCATCGTAAGGCCACCGTTCTTCGACAACAATGACTTCGCCTATTAGAAAAGTAGGATAGAGTATTATCTCATGAATGACATCGAAAATTGGTTGAGTGTTGTAGAAGGATTCGAAGTGCCAAGGAGTGAAGGAGGAGAGCCTCTTCCTATGAGAAATTGGTCAAAAGAAATCATGAGAAAGGCTCAAGCCAATGCAAAGGCCATCACGACGTTTCAATGCGGATTATCAAAAGAGCAACTAAACAAGGTGAGGTCATTCAAAACCGCGAAGGAACTTTGGGAGAAACTCATCGAACTCAATGAAGGGTCAAATGAGTCAAGGAGGGCCAAGAAGGACCTCTTGGTAGCACAACTACAATCGCTCACAATGAAGGCCAATGAAACGGTAAGTCAAGTACATTGAAGGGTCAACGAAATTATCAATGAACTCCATGTCATTAGTGAGAAGATTGAAAATAGGGATATTATAAGGTACATACTACAATCTTTCCCTAGAACTACTTTGTGGGCATCCATGGTTGATGCTTACAAAGTATCTAGGGATCTTTCTTTGGTTAAATTAGATGACTTGTTTTGTGAATTCGAATTACATGAGCAAGCTAACATTTCTACCAAAGAAAAAGGTGTAGCATTTATTGTAGAAAAGGAAAGGAAAAAAGAAGAAGGAGAAGAAGAAGGTCGTCTACTCATCATCATCCGACTCGGAAGAGTCAAGCACTTCAATGGATAGCGACCAAGAAGCCTACATGGTAAGAAAAATGCGAAGAGCTTTTAAAAGTTTTTCTAACAAGTCTTATGGTAGGAAAGGTTCAAAGAGTAAGAGCAAGGGAAAGGAGATTATTTGCTATAATTGCCATCAAGAGGAACATATGAAGAATGAATGTCCACAATTAAAGAAAAGAAAAGAAAAGAAGGAGGAGAAAAAGAAGGGTGACAAGAAGAAATCCAAGGGAAAAGAAAAGAGTGTCACAAGTCTCAAAGCTACTTGGGATGATCCATCTTTATTGGAGGAAGGAGATCATGTGTCACACTTTGCATTGATGGGAGTGGAAAACTTGGAGTCATCCGATGATGAAAAGGAGTCAAGTGACGATGAACAAGGGAGTTCAAGTGAAGGTGAAAGCTCATTCTCGGAATCTGATGTGTCGGTAAGTGAGGTATATAACTTATCCACCTCTACTCTTGTTAAAATCATTACTAGTACCAATGATGATTTAGCTAAGGCTAGGAAAAAAGGTTAAAGAATTGAAAAATAAAGTTTTCATGCTAAAATTAGAATCCATGAAACTTAAGAACAATGTGCATGTTTCCTCTTCCACTTCACATGATTCATGTTTAGAAAAGGAAAATAAGGAGCTAAGGGAAAAAGTAGAAGACCTCACCAAGGCTCTTGAAAAATTTCAAGTTGGCTCTAGAAGTCTTGGCATGATCATCAATAGTCAAAGAGTTGTGTATAACAAGGTCGGGATAGGTTATAGACCCAAAATCAAGGAGGTGACATTTGTCTCACTTATGGGTAGGAAGGGTGCCTCTAGGAAGCAAGGTGTTAAGGGAAATGTAAAGAAGGCATGGGTACCTAAGAAATATTTAAATGATGTTTGTGGATCTAGCATTTGGGTACCAAAAGCGTGTGTTTTTCATGTTGTTTAGGTGAAAGTGAAGGAAGCCTAAAAAATGTGGATAGTGGATAGCGGGTGTTCAAGGCATATGACCGGGGATGTAAGCAAATTCACCACCATTAGCTATCTAAGAAAAGGAACGTGTCATTCGGAAATAGTGGGAAACTCAAAATAATTGGTAGGGGCACCATTGAGGTATCTCCTACAATCACAATTCATAAAGTACTTTTAATTAAGGGTATGGAATTTAATTTACTTAGTGTAAGTCAATTTTGTGATACTGGATATAGGGTTGAGTTCCATGCTAAAAAATGTTTAATTAGACAAAATGGTTCCAAAACTATCATGTTAGAAGGATATAGAGAAGCAAACCTTTACTATCTTAATCTTTCTTATGCTTCTAACATTTCTCCTAAGTGTTTCATATCCAAAGAAGAAGAAGGATGGTTGTGGCATCGGCGGCTTGGGCACATTAATATGAAGAACATTGCAAGAGTTACCAAGATGGAGTTGGTGAAGGGGCTCCCAATGATCAAATATGAAAAGAACAAGATGTGTGATGCGTGCCAAAAGGGTAATTAAGCAATCTAAATCATCACACAAAGGTAAAATCTTAACTAGCACTTCTTTACCTTTAGAGTTATTGCATTTAGACTTATTTGATTGTCATAATACACCTTTAATAATTGGAAGTAAATATTATTTGGTAATTATAGATGACTTTTCTAGATATACATGGGTGTATTTCATGAAACATAGGATGATACTTTAAATATATTTGTAGGATTTAGCAAACGGGTTGAAAATGAGAAACACCTCAAGATCAACCGAATTAGAAGTAACCATGGTGGGGAGTTTGAAAATTCAAACTTCTCACAATTTTATTTATAAAATGGGTACAAACATGAATTTTCATGTCCAAGAACCCTTCAACAAAATGGTGTGGTAGAAAGAAGAAAAAGGGCATTACAAGAAGCCGCTAGGGCTATGCTTAATGTCTATTCTCTACCTAGCTACTTTTGGGCCGAAGCGGTAAATACTGCTTGTTACTTCAAAATCGGGTCTTAATTCATAGGTTTTTAGGAAAAACTCTATTTGAGTTGTGGAATGGGAGAATTTCACAAATTCACTATTTTAGGGGTTTTGGGTGTAAGGTTAACATTTTAAACACCAAGGATGATTTGAGGCAATTTGAATCTAAGGCAGATGAGGGGATCTTGGTTGGATATTCATCCACTAGTAGGGGATATAGAGTGTATAACAAAAGGACTAAGGTAATTGAGGAGTCATCCAATGTGGATTTTGATGAGTCTACTAGCACTTACCTTAGGAAATCTTCCATTGATAAGGACATAGAAGAAAGTCAACCCCTTTTCCAAGAAATTCAAGACTTACATTTGGAGGGCATTGATCAAGGGGGAGGGAGAAGTGTATTGGAGGATGATCATCATGTAATAAATGAGCCCATAACCTCTAGGACCTTAAGGCACCACCAAGATCACCCCATTGACCAAATAGTTGAAGATGTTACTCAAGAGGTGAGGACTAGGTCTTACTTTAGGGAACATAGTAGTCAAATTGCTTTGATTTCCCAATTTGAGTCAAAATCTATTGATAAAGCTTTAGGTGATGTGGATTGGGTTTTAGTCATGCAAGAGGAATTGAATCAATTTGAAAGAAGTGAAGTATGAGAGTTAGTTCCTAGGCCCAATGATTGTACCATTGTCACCACAAGATGAGTCTTTAGGAACAAGTTAGATGATCAAGGAAATATTACTAGGAACAATGCTAGATTGGTAGCAAGGGAGTTTAATCAAGTTGAGGGTCTTGATTATGATGAGACATATACCCCCGTAGCTAGATTAGAGTCTATTAGGATTTTATTAGCATATGTCGCTCACATGGGTTTCACACTTCACCAAATGGATGTGAAGTCGACATTCCTTAATGGGGTCATTAAAGAAGAGGTGTATATAGAGCAACCACGCGGATTTGAAAAGCCAAACTATCCTAGTTATGTCTACAAACTAAGAAAAACCTTGTGTGGATTGAAACAAGCTCCCCGGGCTTAGTATGAAAGGCTTTCATCATTCTTAGTATCCAAGGGTTTTAGGAGAGGTACAATTGATCCAACATTATTCCTAAAATCTAAGGATAAGGATATCTTTGTGGCCCAAGTGTATGTTGATGATATTATTTTTGGGTCAACAAATAGTAAATTTCTCCATGAATTTATTAAGTGTATGGAAAATGAGTTTGAGATAAGTCTTATGGGAGAATTGACTTTCTTTTTACGATTACAAGTCAAACAAACAAATGAAGGGACTCATGTGTATCAAACCAAATATGCTAAGGAAATCATAAAGAAATTTGGATTAGAAAATGCTAAGGTAGCAGCTACCCCTATAGGAACAAATGTCAAAATGGATAGTGATCTTGAAGGAAAAATAGTAGACTCAAAACAATATAGAAGCATGATTGGTAGCTTGTTATACCTAACCACTAGTAGACGGGATATATTATTTACGGTAGGTATATGTGCAAGGTATAATCATATGCCAAAGAGTCTCATCTAGTGGTAGTAAAGAGGATCTTAAGGTAAATTAAAGGTACCCTTAATGTCGGACTTTGGTATCCCAGAATGTTGGTGCTTGGATGGCTAGAGAGGGGGTGAATATAGCCAGACACAAAAATGGCTTTCACTTTTGAACTTCTGCACTTAGGGTTAGTAGCACAGCGGAAGCAATACAAGGTATAACAGTGAAACCAAAGTGCAGAAACTGAAGACAAACCAAAATGCTAACAAAGAGGATTTACAAGGTTCGGGGATAACTTGCCCCTACTCCTTGGCGTGCCCTTAAGGTGGGTGATCCCTTGATCGTCGGCAGATCAAGCCCCGGATAATCCGGATAGAATGCAACCTCCATCTCGGTGGAGTAACCTCTCCACAGCATTTCAAAATGAATGAAGTATTAAGTACAGGAAACACAAGAAAAAATCTTAATGAGCACTAAGAACCGCAAGAACACAAGCGAACTCCTCACCGAGCTCCACTCAGCACAGATCTCACGCAAGAACTCCCTTCTTCGTGTCTTCTCACTGATAGGCTCGCCAAGCTCCTTGTTTCTCTTCCAAGTGCTCAAGTAATAGAAGATTGTTTAAGATTCACAGTTGTTTGCTCAAGAGATGGATCAAGGTTGTCGCAAGAGCATAAGTGTTGTAGCCAAAGAAGAGTTCTCAGTTCTGTTCAAGACTTCTTCGCCACCAAGCACTTAAGTCTCTGCTCACTGATCGCCAGGTCACCGTCACCACACTACAGCCCCCAGCTGCTCAACTGCAACTGCCCACCTACCACTGAGCTCTCCTAGACTCCCTGAGCTTCCCTCAGCCGAGCCCCAGTCAGCAGCTCCAGCAACGCCAGCATCTGTTGCAACCTGAGATGGAAAACAGACAAACCTGCTCCAAGGAAAGACTCCCACTGACTCTCCTTGAGTGTTTGAATCCATTCCTGTCACCTGCACACTTAATCAGATCATTAGAGCAACAAATCAACAGAGGATCAAATATCAAAAGACTCTGAACAAGTATCAGTAGTGTATCAGCAGAAATCAGCATACGATCAGAGCTCTGACAACGCTTTTGAATTAAAGTTGTTAGCTACTGATCGGTCACCGGACCGATCAGGATGGATCAGACCGATCAGGCTCCAACCTGATCGGTCCCCAACGTGTAATCAGAAATCGTGACTCTCTGGTGATCGGTCCCCAGTCTGATCTAGCACCAGCTAGGTTTCCTCCAGCTTCTTTCTGCCACACCCCTGATCAGTCACCAGACCGATCAGGGTGTGGCCTGATCAAACTGGTGACCGCCACACAGAAAGTTTTCCAAACTCACTGTATGCTCCCTGATCGGTCACCAGACCAATCAGGAGCTGAGCAGTAAGGTTCCCAAAGTCACTGTATGCTCCCTGATCGGCCACCAGACCGATCAGACATAGCTGGATCGGTCACCAGACCGATCCACGAAGGAACTTCGTGCCAACATCCCTGATCGGTCAGCAGACCATTCCAAGCAAGGTCAATACCACTCTAAGTCAAGAGAACGGGCCTCCAGCCTTCTCTGACTCGTGCTCAGTCTCCCGGACCAAGACTCCATGCCCAATCTCACTCACTGGGACTTCAACCTAGCCCTCCAAGCTAGGACCTGGCCCTCCAAGCCAAGGTTTCCATCACCTAACCCTCCGAGTTAGGAATTTTCACACCTAGCCCTCCAAGCTAGGACTTTTCACACCTAGCCCTCCAAGCTAGGACTTTTTCACACCTAACCCTCTAAGTTAGGACTTTTCACACCTAATCCTCCAAGCTAGGACTTTTCACACCTAGCCCTCCAAGCTCGGACGTTTTCACACCTAACCCTCCAAGCTAGGACGTTTTCACACCTAACCCTCCAAGCTAGGACTTTTCACACCTAGTCCTCCAAGCTAGGACTTTTCACATGCCAGCGTGCGATCTCCCGATCCACCTGGACTTAATCCAAATTCAACCAAACTTGAATCAAACTTAAATCCGTGTCAAACACCAAAACAACAATTAGGGTCAGACTGCATCAACAATCTCCCCCTTTTTGTTGTTTGACAACCGGATTTAAGTTTAGGCATTAATGATCAATTGAAGACAGTTCAATTATCGTAAGGGAATCAAAATCCTCCCCCTACACCATTCTCTCCCCCTTTGTCAAACATCGAAAAGGGTATGGTTATTAAGTTTAAACATACCTCCCCTTCAAACCAAGGGTCTCTCCCCAAATCCAAAATAATCAAAGTTAAGTTTGAATTGCATATGAGAGGCATATACCATAAATGTATCATGGCAACAATGTATATGCATCATACGGCAATAAGTGTGAATTGCATATGAAAACATATACAAAAATATATCATGGTCAAACATGTATATGTTTCATATGACAAGTAAAGAATGCAGCTGTATCGGACACATAATCCTGATTGATCTCCGTGACCGATCAGGTTCATTGATTATTTGATACAGAAATATTTCTTGTTAGTTTGGGGAGCGATCAGATTTTAGAAAAATTTCTGAAACTCTAATGCGTTCCTGATTAGACTGCATTAACAATTGGCATTCCATAACAGGGGTGTAGACTCTATTGATATTTGGCATTTCAGAAAAATTTCTGAAACACGACATTAAGAACAAGAGTCATGACTCAACAAACCCTTTCTTATGAATTTGAACATTCCAACATAGGTTTGTATCAAATCAGAATTAAATTTGTTCCAAGTATGTTTCCATTCGTAATCGGTTTGTATCAGATTTGTTTGTATCAGTATGATCAGGTAATCTGACACAACTTGATGAAATGGGATCGGACTGAGGAGTAGTCTAATACCTCTGATCAGTGTTGATCTGATCGGTCACCGGACCGATCAAAAGTGATCGGTCACCAGATCGATCAGGGTGAGTCCTGATCGGTCGGTGGACCGATCAAGTCTGATACAGAATGTTTTCTGAAACTGATCAGTTTCAGAAACGAATCTATTTCAACTTTTAGACCCTCTAAACCATAATGCAAACAGATTTAACCCCTAATCCAATCAGAGTTTCATTAACCAAGATTCATTTCTCAAATTAGTATTAAAATATGATACTAATATCAGATTTCCAAAACATGATCAAATTCCAAAACATGCTTATATCACATTGATATCTTAAATATGATTAGATCACATTATGATCAAATTTCTAAATTTTTGAACAATTTGTATGTTTGTTGTATGTTTATAACATGTTTGTATCAAGATTCCAAGGCAGGTAAACATACAACCACTTGAACATAAAATTCATAATCATGAATAGCATGGATGTATATTGCTATTTAGTAAGGATGAATTAATTACTTTCCTCTTTGTTTTGGGAACAAATCTGATCATGGTAGAACTTCAATACAAAAATAAATTACACTTATGCATGATTACTTATGTTCCAAGTAGATTATGTTTATTCCAAATAACCTTGATAATCCAAGTTACTCTTAGATCCTGAACTACCAAGTGTTAGGCATATGACACCCCAAACTTGATAATCCATTTAGTATTCGGCATATGAAACATATCAGGTTTGAACAAATAAGTCATAGACCTTAAGTTCGTGTTCTTTGTCTAATCATGTATGGTGAAGTTTTCATAGTGATTTTTGAATCAATACTAATTCATGTGTCCATACTTGTTCTTTAGCATGCATTCATGTTATCTAACACATACAAGAAAATCATGACATACTTGATCATGGAAGAACTTAAATACTAAAGTAGATTATACCATGACTAAGTAATTTAACACATGAATTCCATAAAAATCACTAGCCAAGGGATTATATTATTATAAGAACTAAACCAATGGAGATCAAAGCATTTAATTTGAATTTTCCATAACTAATCATGTGATTGACAATTTTTTTCTTTTGGTCATGTGTTTGGAGCACCAAATATCAACTACCCATGTTAATAGATGCTCTCCCTCAATCAAGGCTATACAATTCTAAATATGGAGGTTCTAGGTACCCAAATTTTGGGACCTAATGAACTTTCAATGAAAGACTTTGGCACCCATGCCTTAGTCATTTTCTTTTTGACTTTTTGAACCTTAGAATTTTTTGATGATTCAAAATGTGTTCTAGACATTAGTGACATGATACTAGGTTCTTTAGGCCGGTAACCTATACCGACCTTGTTGTAAACCGCCCTTTGGCAGTTTAGTATCATGTCTAAGGTTTTGGAGCTAGTTGAGAATTTCTCAAGAACATTCTTGAGATTTTCAACTTCACTCTTTAAGTCCTTATTTTCATTTTCAAGGATCTTAACATGCAAGTCATCAATTACCTCATCCTTAGAGGTTTTTAAATGTTCTACTTCCAATTTCAAAGATTTGATCTATTTCTTAGACTTTTTGAGCATGTTTGTCAAGTAAGCTATTGTTCTATAGCACTTATCCAACTCGGGAGAAATTACCTCTTCATCATCCGAAGATGATGAAGGCGCGGTTGAGGAGCTTGATTCATTGTCACTCTCCTTGGATGACTCTTCTAAGACCACGAGAGCCACGTGACAGTGGCATTCCTCCTCCTCCTTGTCAATCTTCTTCTTTCTTTTGTTTCCTGCCACAAAAGTAAACCCTTTCTCCTTGGGGCCTTGGTTAGAGATCTCATGTAATTCCATTTCACAAAATAGATCTTCTAACTTAACAATTGACAAGTCCTTGGATACCTTGTAGGCATCCACCATGGATGACCACAAGGCATTCCTAGGGAAAGCTTTGAGAACATACCTTATAAGATCTCGGTTTTCTACCTTCTCATTGATGGAATGTAGACCATTGAGGATTTCTTTGAATCGTCCATGGAGTATACTTACAATTTCATCCTCTTCCATGGACAGATTTTGGAGTTGGCTGAGAATGAGGTCTTTCTTAGCTGTTCTTGAGTCCCGGGTGCCCTCATGGAGTTCGATAAGCTTATTCCAAAGGTCCTTTGCGCTTGTGAAGGGACCAACCATGATTAGTTGGTTCTTGGTCAACCCACATTGCAAAGTTACCACCGCTTTCACATCGGCTTCACCTTTCCGGATTTGATCTGCTGACCAACTTGAGAAGTCCATCTCTTTTCCCTCAGCATCTTTAGGAGTGGAAAAACCTTCCTTGACAGCAAACCACATGCTGAGTTTGGTTTTGAGGTAAAACTTCATCCTTGACTTCCAATACGCAAAATCTGAACCATCCAAGAATGGATGTCTGTTTGTGTTAAAGCCTTCTCCTCCCATGGCCATCTTTGTTGACTCTCGGTTGTTAAGCCGCTTGAATAGAGAACCTTGCTCTGATACCACTTGTTGGTGCTTGGATGGCTAGAGAGGGGCGGGGTCGGGGGGGTGAATATAGCCAGACACAAAAATGGCTTTCACTTTTGAACTTCTGCACTTAGGGTTAATAGCACAGCGGAAGCAATACAAGGTATAACAGTGAAACCAAAGTGCAGAAACTAAAGACAAACCAAAACGCTAACAAAGAGGATTTACAAGGTTCGGGGATAACTTGCCCCTACTCCTTGGCATGCCCTTAAGGTGGACGATCCCTTGATCGTCGGCAGATCAAGCCCCGGATAATCTGGATAGAATGCAACCTCCTTCTAGGTGGAGTAACCTCTCCACAGCGTTTCAAAATGAATGAAGTATTAAGTACAGGAAACACAAGAAAGAATCTTACTGAGCACTAAGAACCGCAAGAACACAAGTGAACTCCTCACCGAGCTCCACTCAGCACAGATCTCACGCAAGAACTCCCTTCTTCGTGTCTTCTCGCTGATGGACTCGCCATGCTCCTTGTTTCTCTTCCAAGTGCTCAAGTAATAGAAGGTTGTTTAAGATTCACAGTTGCTTGCTCAAGAGATGGATCAAAGTTGTCGCAAGAGCATAAGTGTTGAAGCCAAAGAAGAGTTCTCAGTTCTGTTCAAGACTTCTTCGCCACCAAGCACTTAAGTCTCTGCTCACTGATCGCCAGGTCACCGTCACCTCACTGCAGCCCCCAGCTGCTCAACTGCAACTGCCCACCTACCACTGAGCTCTCCTGGACTCCCTGAGCTTCCCTCAGCCGAGCCCCAGTCAGCAGCTCCAGCAGCGCCAGCTTCCATTGCAACCTGAGATGGAAAACGGACAAACCTGCTCCAAGGAAAGACTCCCATTGACTCTCCTTGAGTGTTTGAATTCATTCCTGTCACCTGCACACTTAATCAGATCATTAGAGCAGCAAATCAACAGAGGATCAAATTCATAAGACTCTGAACAAGTATCAGTAGTGTATCAGCAGAAATCAGCATACGATCAGAGCGCTGACAGCGCTTTTGAATTAAAGCTGTCAACTACTGATCGGTCACCGGACCGATCAGGATGGGTTCAGCCCGATCAGGCTCCAGCCTGATTGGTCCCCAACGTGTAATCAGAAATCGCGACTCTCTGGTGATCAGTCCCCAGTCCGATCCAGCACCAGCTGGGTTTCCTCCAGCTTCTTTCTGCCATACCCCTGATCGGTCACCAGACCGATCAGGGTGTGGCCTGATCGGACTGGTGACCGATCAGGCCACTCTCCAACCGATCAAGCTCCATCCTGATCGGTTATAGTGAGAATCTCACGACAATTGATCGTTCACCAGATCGATCTGAATAGTATCCCTGATCGGTCACCAGATCGATCAGGAGCCGTACAGAAAGTTTTCCAAACTCACTATATATGCTCCCTAATCGGTCACCAGACCGGTCAGGAGCCAAGCAGTAAGGTTCCCAAAGTCACTATATGCTCCTTGATCGGTCACCAGACCGATCAGACATAGCTGGATTGGTCACCAGACCGATCCACGAGGGAACTTCGTGCCAACTTCCCTGATCGGTCACCAGACCGATCCAGGCAAGGTCAATATCACTCTAAGTCAAGAGAACGAGCCTCCAGCCTTCTCTGACTCGTGCTCAGTCCCCCGGACCAAGACTCCATACCCAGTCTCACTCACCGGGACTTCAACCTAGCCCTCCAAGCTAGGACCTGGCCCTCAAAGCCAGGGTTTCCATCACCTAACTCTCCGAGTTAGGAATTTTCACACCTAGCCCTCCAAGCTAGGACTTTTCACACCTAGCCCTCCAAGCTAGGACTTTTTCACACCTAACCCTCCAAGTTAGGACTTTTCACACCTAGTCCTCCAAGCTAGGACTTTTCATACCTAGCCCTCCAAGCTAGGACTTTTTCACACCTAACCCTCCAAGTTAGGACTTTTCACACCTAGCCCTCCAAACTAGGACTTTTCACACCTAGCCCTCCAAGCTAGGACTTTTTCACACCTAACCCTCCAAGTTAGGACTTTTCACA
The DNA here is from genome assembly GCA_024364735.1 of Boesenbergia rotunda. Taxonomy (NCBI): domain Eukaryota; kingdom Viridiplantae; phylum Streptophyta; class Magnoliopsida; order Zingiberales; family Zingiberaceae; genus Boesenbergia; species Boesenbergia rotunda. The sequence goes on from JAGFNQ010009977.1 coordinate 17,954, forward strand.
CCTAGCCCTCCAAGCTAGGACTTTTCACACCTAGCCCTCCAAGCTAGGACTTTTCACATGCCAGCGTGCGATCTCCCGATCCACTTGGACTTAATCCTAATTCAACCAAACTTGAATTAAACTTGAATCCGTGTTAAACACCAAAACAACAATCAGGGTCAGACTGCATCAACACAGAACTCCAAATATTGATCTTTTTGGATACACCGATTCGGATTATGCGGGTTGTAAACTAGATAGGAAGAGTACTAGTGGAGGATATCAATTTATTGGGACATCTTTAGTTAGTTGGAGTAGTAGAAAGCAACCATGTGTTGCCTTATCACCAACGGAGAACGAATATGTAGCCATGGGTGGTTGTGTGTCTCAACTACTTTGGATCATGCATACCTTAGAGGAATATGAGCTACATTACTCCAAGGTCAAGGTTTTGTGTGATAATGTAAGTACTATTAACTTGACTAAAAATCTGGTTCATCATTCTAGTACAAAACACATTGAAGTGAAGCATCACTTCATTAGAGATCATGTGGCAAGGGGTGGCATAGAATTACATTATGTTGAGTCAAAGTCAAACATTACCGACATATTTACCAAGCCTCTTCCCGAAGCGGAGTTCACATCTTTAAGAAGGGGACTTGGTATGTGTTTTGTAGAAGTCTAGGAGTGACCTTGGAGTAATATAATAGGAAGATAGTGCATGATTCATTATGATGATACTGTAACAACCCGACCCCTCAGCCCAACAACCTGGCAGCCAAATCAACATTTGGCGGCCCAACTTTGATGACCCCTTAGGTCGTCGACCATTGGCCGTGCTGTTACTCACAAGAACTTCCCACCCCTGGCCAGTGGATTTTTGCCTTCCTTAGGATTCGAACTCTAGAGCTCCAGGGTAAGTACTAGAGTTTATGAATCCTGATAGCCAAGTGAGCCGAGGAACTATTGTACTTGTCCTGGAGGTCAAGGGTTCGAATCTGGGGAAGGCAAAAATCCACTGCCAGGAGTGGGAAGACTGTAGGGCACGACCTAGAGAGCCTCCTGATGGGGCTAGAGGGGTCGTGTCGCTACATAAAAAGGCGCCTTTTTATTGTAACGACCCGGCCCGTTGACCCGACCCCTCGGCCCCTTGGGCGGCCAAATTCCATTTTTGGCAGCCCAACAACCTGGCCCCTTTGGTCGTCGACCGTCAGCCGTGCCGTTACTCACTAGGTCTTCCCACCCCTGGCCAGTGGATTTTTGCCTTCCCCAGGATTCGAACTCTAGACCTCCAGGATAAGTACTAGAGTTTATGAATCCTGGTAGCCACTACCAGGATTCATAAACTCTAGTACTTATCCTGAAGGTCTAGAGTTCGAATCCTGGGGAAGGCAAAAATCCACTGGCCAGGGGTGGGAAGACCTAGTGAGTAACGACACGGCTGACGGTCGACTGTCGACCACCAAAGGGGCCAGGTTGTTGGGCCGCCAAAAATGGAATTTGGCCGCCCAAGGGGCCGAGGGGTCGGGTCGACGGGCCGAGTCGTTACAGATACAAACGATTCACTTATGCTTATGGCATATTGTTGGGTTGTTAAAGGTATCACATTATTGAAAATATACCAACTATGGGGAAAGCAAATGTTTAATTAATGGACATCTTACCCAAAGATCATAGTTGGACATTTTAAACAATTTGAAAATATTTCTGTGATGTATGTGTTATGCCATAAGTTTGAAAAATATATGATTTCAAAACTAGGTTGAACTTTGATACAAAGTTAGCATTTTTCAAGAAATTTGAACTTTTGTCAAAAAGTCAAACATGTTTGGATTTTTCATGAAATTATATTTTTCTCTGTTAGAGTATATCATATGAAACATGTTTATAAATTTACATTATTTTTGAAATTTTTTAGAATTTTTGAGAAGTTTTTGAAATTCGGCTCAGAAACCTGAAATTGAAGACTGAAGAGTATCAGTCGACTGCCCCTGGGGCAGTCGACTGATACCTCTGATTTCAGAAAACTGGGGGGATTTCAAAAATGAAACGTTCTCCCATTTAGTGTCATTGGTTAATATTGCTTCGGGCAATCCTTTTGATGGTGTCAAAGGCGGAGAATTGGGAGGTTTAAGTTAGGTTAGTAACTTAACTTTTGGTTTAACTTTAGTTTATGATGAAAATTAAAAATGGAGAGGGCACAGGTTAAGGGGGAGGTTACCTCTTGGTTTTTACTATGTCTTGTATTTTCAATTGTTGTTGTTTGCTGTTGTTTTTCCCTAACTTAAACATATTGTCATACATCAAAAAGGGGGAGATTGTTAGGGCAATCGACCTAAGTATGATTGGGAAGATCATGTTTTTGATGTGTGTGTCAATATGGTTAAAGTTAGGGTGTTATATTATTTTAATATGTGTGAATGAGTCTTACAGGACTTGGTGGGTCACACATGGAGGGCACATCTGAGGGACGACGGCCGAGGGAAGAGAACTCTAAGGGCAAGCCTGGAAGTGGACTTCAAAGGGCACACGTGAAGGGTGGAATGGAGGCAAGCCGAGGGCTTGCGTGCGCATCCGAGGGACGATAGCCGGAGGAAGAGGACTTCAAGGGGCAAGCCAAGGGAGTATACTTGAAAGCACACGTGAAGGAGGGTTGTCGGAGTGAGGAGGAGTGCTTTTGTAAGCTGGGCAGTCGACTGGGAATAAATCAGTCAACTGCCAGCAAGAGACTCGAAACTCACAGTAACATTAGTCGACTGCCCCTGGGGCAGTCGACTGGTAACCCCGAAAACTAGCCGTTGGCTAGCTATTAAGGTGGGGCTAGTCGACTGCCCCTATTAAGGTGGGGCCAGTCGACTGCCCCAGGGGCAGTCGACTGGTATCGGGCTAGACAACTTTTGGAGTTGTCCTTTACCCTATTTAAAGGGTGACTTTTTGGCACGTGAAAGGTACGGTTCTTGGTGGTACCATTGTGTTGTTAGTGCTAAAAGTCCTCAGCTCTTCCTCTCATTCTCAAATTTCATCTTGTAAAGAGGAAGAGGACAACATTGTAAAGGTTTTCTCCAACTTGAAGGAGGTTGTGTGCGCGTGTGGATCCTTGGATTAGTCACCTCTTTGAGGTGGATACCAAGTAAACGAAGGTGTTTTTATTGGTTTTATTTGTGTTTGGCTAACAATTTTTGTAGAGAAAATCGAAAGCAACTATTCACCCCCCCTCTAGTTGGGTGCCACGATCTAACACAGACTCTCACCCCTAAGCGAGTTATAAGTGGGTCATGTTTCCGCGAACCACTGACCTTCGGGCCTGACCGGGCGTGGTTGCCCACGTTCCTATCGGTTCGCTCGGGCGGTGTCCAGACTCTCGTCCATGAACGAGTTATAAGTGAGTCATGCTCCCACGAACCCACCGACCTTCGGGCCCGACCGATCGTGATTGTCCACGTTCCTATCGGTCTGCCCGGACAATGTCCAGACTCTCTCCCGCGAGCGAGTTATAAGTTGGTCATGCTACCACAAACCCACCGACCTTCAGGTCCAACCGGGCATGGTTGCCCGCATTCCTATTGGTGCGCCCAGGCATTGTCCAGACTCTCGCCCCTGAGAGAGTTATAAGTGGGCTATGCTCCCACGAACCCACCGAGCTTCGGGCCCAACCCCGTGGCTGCCAACGTTCTTATCAGTCCATGATCGACCCCAAATAGACGTGTCACGAATGTGGGTCTCAAATTTAGATATTTGTAAAGCTGGAAGCCCTTTTTGCTAACAAGGATAAAAAAAAATGTAGTAAATGGGCCACAGGTCGTATTTTTCCTAGGGCTAGTTAAGGATGTTTGATTCAAGCTCGAATTTATGTGTCGTCAAATATTTTTGGGTTTCAAATAAGATTTGGGTTTTGTTTGCAATCAGGAATAAAATCACAGTGAAAAGGAAAGAGACTTAACTAAACGATTTTAAACTAGGTAGCATCAACTAAGGAACTCAACCAATAGGGAACTTAATCAACCAATGCAAATTTGCAAAATTTGGAAATCAAAACTGATATCAAATCAAACCTAATTTTGACTGATACTAATGCAGAGATTTGTTTCAGGAATCACCACTCAATACAAACCAAATGCTAAGCAATCTATGAACAACTGATACAAAGGCAGTGCCGAAACTTCACTTGATACCAAATGCAAGCAACTAAAAACTCATATGTAGAAATGGAGACTGAAATTCAGAAACTAACTGGATGTTAAACAAACTAATTTCAAGCACATTAGCACACTAAAAGGTATGTTTAACTTCAGGACTCAAACTCAAGGCAAACAGAATTGCAAGCAAGCTTCAAAATTTAGAGAAAACTCAAATGCAGAATTGGAGATTGATACAAAATTCAGAAATGATACGCTGCAGAATTTCAGAACAAACCGACTGAAACACAAGCTGATATCAATCAGTTTGTTGGGGTTTCGTTTGATACACAATTCAGAAGCTATGACATTAATACGCAGCAAAGAAACTGACCCATTCAGAAACTAATCGAATGCAAAAGATGAATACAGAATTGCAGAATTTGTATGCAGAAATGCAGCAACAAATTAAATGCAGAGTCAAACAAGCAACTGAAATCGAGTGCACAAATCTAACTTCAGAAGAGATTCAAAAGAGCTGATGTTTACTTGACACAAATTTCAGAAATGATAAACTGAACTTGCAGAAATGAAGTTGATACGCAAACTAGAAACTGATACGCAACAAGCTGAGCAAAAATGCAGAAATGAAACTAAATACAAAGCAAACTTAGATCAAATGCATTAGCACACTAAATGTTTTCTCTAATTTCAGGAATTAAAACTAGACATAAACTGAATTTGAAGTAAGCTGCAAAATTCAGAACTAAAGTTGAAATTCAGAAACTAAAGTTGATACGTAGGAATTAACTGATTTGCGAATCTAACTGAGATCAAGTTCGATGTTCACTAAACAAACAATCTATCTAATACGAATGCAGAATTGAAAAGCTAATAAACGCAGAAACAATTCAGAAAACTAAACATCTCTAATACAAAATTCAGAACTGTAAATGAAATGCAGAAATCGAAACTACTACTTGGAAATGAAAATTCCCTAAGAAACTAAGTTTCGATCCCTTCCTTAGCTCAAGATCTTCTTGCCATCACACAAGAGTAAGCCACGAACCCTGTAGCTTGACAGATCACTAGAAAATCTGACTCTATGATTGACTCAGCTCAAACTCTGCTCCCAGCTAAAAAAATCCATCCGATCTCCTCAATCTCACTGTGTGGAATTGCGAGATGACTTGGGGATGATCAGAGCAATCCAGAGAACCCTCCGACTTGCTCAGATGGATGAAAAATGGCACAAAACCGAGATCCAATCAATCGAATGACAAAGCTGGAGAAACCCTCGCTTTGCTCTGTTCAGTGGTGAAATTGAGCTGAAATCTTCACGGAAACATCATCCCGACGATCTAGAGCTTGATCCAAGGTTGAAGTCGAAGTGGTCGCGCGATCAGATTAGAAGAACTGAAGAAGAACAGTGAAGAAAATGCGAAGAACTCGAAACTACGGTGAAGATGCGACAACGGATCTGATCGGGGAAGAAGTTGTTATATCAGTTAGCATTGGACGTTCCAGATTATCTTAACTTCATCCAACGGCTGGATCTCTTCAGATCTGAACCAAAACTTCCAGATATTGATCAAGGGTCAGGATCTGCCTCTCAGTAGCTCGGATCATCCAGATTTGTAACGGATGGCTCAGATCTACCTGATCTTTGAATGGACGGTCCAGATCCTCTTGAGCTTGATCCAATGGCTGAATGATCTTTGATTTGGATGAAACCTTCAGATCTTGACCTGAGTGCTTGATCAGCTTAAACCCCAGCTCGGATTGCCTCAAAAGTTCTCAGATGACTCAGATCTAGCTGTTTTTGAATCGGACGGCCCATATTAGTCGGATGCTTGATCACTCGATCCGGGTCCACTTCTGACTCAAGTTTGGCCCAACATGACCTAGGTCCATGATCCTTCCAAGCCTATAAAAGTAGATTCACAATTTAGTGCCAAAATATTTCAAATGTATCAAGATTTATAATAAAGCCCAAAATAGAATAAATTCATAAAACCTAGGATAAATTCAATATTAAACAAGTAAAATATGGGTCAAACATGAATTTTAGAATCTAAAATGATCAACAAAATAGTACTTATCAGTCCACCCGGACGGTGTTCAGACTCTCGCCCCTGAGCAAGTTATAAGTGGGTCATGCTCTCACAACCCATTGACCTTCGGGCCTGGCAGGGCATGGCTAGCCATGTTCCTATCGGTCTGCCCAGGGGGTGTCCATACTCTCGCCCCTGAGCGAGTTTTAAGTCGGTCATGCTCCCACGAACCCACCGACCTTCGGGCTCGACCGAACATGGCTGCCCACGTTCCTATCGGTCCGCCCGAGTGATGTCCAGACTCTCACCCCTGAGCAAGTTATAAGTAGGTCATGCTCCCACGAACCCACCGACCTTCGGGCCCAACCGAGCATGGCTGCCCACATTCCTATCGGTCCGCCTGGGCGGTGTCCAGACTCTCGCCCCTGAGCGAGTTATAAGTGGGTTATGCTCCCACGAACTCACCGACCTTCGGGCCTGACCCGGCATGATTGCCCACGTTCCTATCTGTCCGCTCGGGGTGGTGTCCAGACTCTCGCCCCTGAGTAAGTTATAAGTGAGTCATGCTCCACCGACCTTTGGGACCGATCGGGCGTGGCTGCCCACATTCCTATCGATCCGCCCGGGCGGTGTCCAGAATCTTGTCCCTGAGCGAGTTATAAGTGGGTCATGCTCCCACGAACCCACCGACTTTCGAACCCGACCGGGCGTGGCTGCCCACGTTCCTAGCGGTTGACCCGAGTGGTGTCCAGACTCTCGTCCCTGAGCGAGTTATAAGTGAGTCATGCTCCCACGAATCCATCGACCTTCGGGCCCGACCGGGCATGGCTGCCCATGTTCCTATCGGTCCGCCCGGGCAGTGTCCAGACTCTCGTCCACGAGCGAGTTATAAGTGGGGCATGCTCCCACGAACCCACTGACCTTCGGGCCCGACCGGGCATGGCTGCCCAGGTTCTGGTGGATCCCCCTGGCGTTGCCCAAACTTTCTAGCTAGCAAGGCACCGGTAGGGCTGGGCCCACCGACCCGCCCGATTGAGCTTTGGGAACTTGGCTTGGCAAGATTATCAGCACACTTGATTGGGCATCGATGAGGTGCTTGGAAAGACTCGGAGAGTAAAAGACATGGTTATGATAAAGAATAGCAAGTCGACCTAACCCACCTGGGTGGTGATACGAGTAAAAAGGCTCGGAGACCTTCCCCTGAAGCTTAGGGTAGGTCGGGCGAGCAAAAGAAGACATTTCATTGACAAATCATCTCATTGGCAAAGCCTTGAAGGCCAAAAACAACAACAAAATGAGACTAAAATACGATTGAGGTAGTCCTAGGTAAAGGGGCTGAAGAGGTCCGGAGGGAGAAGTTCCCTGAGTTGGGGCAGCTTCATGGCGTTTAGTGGCAGGTCCTCGGACAGATGCCCCGCTTCCTTCAGTTGCTGAACTGCGCTTTCAACCCTGTACTTGAACATGTTGGCTATCCGACGGGTGAGCTATTGACCGAAGGGCGGGGAGTGAATGTAGTCTACTTGGCGCGTCTTCAGCCGGGTAGATTCCTCTGCCTGGTATGCCTTCAAAGTGGCCAACTCCTCATGCTGGCGGGCGAGTTCGACATCGCGGGCGGAGAGCTCAGCGGTCCGGATGGCCAATTGGTCTTCTAGGGCACGTCGACTCTCCTCGTTGGCAATTAGATTTGCCTCCTTGATCATCATATCAGAGTCCTTGGCGCGCCAGCTCGACATCCTTGTTGGCCAAGTCCAACTGAGCTGGGTGGTATGAGGCGTTCAACTCCTTCAACTGAACAGCCAAGGCTTTGGCCTCCACTGCCTTTTTATCTAAGTCGGACCGCGCACCGGCCTGGCAGGATAGAGCGGGTTTCTTCTGGCTATCTAGATTATCCGTGAGGTGGAGAGCCTGGGCCGCCGCTCGCTCAGTTGTCATCAACCGGCGCTTCTCTTCCTCAAGGCGTTTGTTGGCTTCCGCCAACTGAGCCTTGAGCTCCACGATTTCCGAGCGCAGAAAGCTGGTTCCCTTATCACCGGGTGGCAAAGCCAAGTGAGTTCAAGTGGTCTCTAGCTCCTGTACCCACCACCGTTCAGCTTCCCGTCGCCCCCAGGCGTTGAACACCAGGGACTGAATTACACTCTTACAAGCCGCCCAAAACTGAAATAACAAAAAAGTATAAAGGTTAATACCTAAGAGCAGTCGACTGAGCCTATGGGAATTCCGAAAACTTACCTGAGTGACATCCATGAAAAAATTATCGGCTATGCCGATTGGAGCCGGGTGGTGAGTGACCATTATTCCCTGCTCCCAACATGCTACCAGTTCCCCGTGCAGGCTTACCTGCTGCACAGGGGTGGTAGAGGAGCTGGCATCTGCTAAGGGAACTTCCAGGTGGATGGGTGGATGGTCGTCTGAGTAGGCCGTTGGTGAAGAACCGGGACCGGTCGAAGTCCCGGGGGCCATGGTGTCTTGAGGAGAGGAAAGGCTCTCGGATAGCTCAGGGGCGGGGACCACCTCCCGGTCGGCACGTGAGGAAAACATAGCTCGTCACAATGACTAGGCTTAATGGTACGGAGTCACTTGCCGTGACCAAGTTGGCAAGAACTTAAGGCTATCAAGTCGCAAACCTCGCTTGTTAACTCCGCCGCCAAAGGCATGGAGGGGACGACCGAGCGGCGCTTCTTCCTTGGGAGAATCCTGGCAGAGGGATCGACCGCAGTGAGTACGGGGGTATCCACTGGCTCTTCCGGGTTCTCCCAGGTGGGGATCTTGGGGGAGGCGGCAAGTGTCATGGAAGTTTCGACACAGGGGGAGACAACCCTCTTGGCCAGCTCATAGGCCGCCCGGGCGTTCAGCTCGGCATCCTCTAGCCCGAGCATCTCTTCCAGAGCCGTATCCCACATCATTTGAGCTGCAAAATAGAAAAAAAATCTGAATGTCAGCCCAAAAAGTGTTCGGAAGAGATGGAATGACTTACCAAAGGAAGCTGGTAGGGTGGCAGGCGTTTGGCATAGACCAAAAATAGAGAGCATGACTTTGCTAAGTAAGCGAACGCCATAGAAGCGGAGACCCCCTGATCCGGGAGAAAGCCAAGTCACACGTAGGGTTAGACTGAGAGTTCTTCCCGATGACCGACTCGGCGGGTAAATCTTCGATCTAGTCGGTGGCCAACTGGGAGTTGGGGTGGTATTGATAAAGAAGTAATGAATTTTCTAACCCTTATTGGAATTGGGGATCTTATCAAGGTATGAAGATTTGGCCCGGGCTTGGAAGAAGAAGTTGTCGGGCTCCTGCATTTTAAGATAGTAGAAGAAATGAAAGATGCGGGGGCGAAGAGGCAATCGGTAGAGGGTAAAGAGGATAACAGTGCCACACAAGATGCGTATGACATTGAGAACTAGCTGGGAAAGGAAAATTTGGAAGTATCTACAAGTCTCGGCGATTAAGAGATGCAGGGGAAATCTGAGACCGCCCAGAAACTGGTCTCGGAAGACAGTAAAGAAGTCGAGCGGGGATAAATGGGGTCGGGAGTGATTGTTGGGGATTATTAGGCGATAATTAAGGGGCACGTGGTATTCCTCTCGGAGGGAATCAAAGTCTTGACTACCCATGGTGGATACGAAAGTTGTATCCCACAGACCGAGGATAGCTATTGGGGTGGCCATGGAGCAAGTGAAGGGTTGGCCGGACACACTAGGGGCAATCGACGAAGAGAATAGGAAGCTCACCGAGAAATTAACCAGAGGAGGGAGTTGGATGGATCGTCGGAGGTGAGGAACAATCGGAGAGGATCAGGTGTTGGCCGCTATGGAGCATGGTGCAGGGAGAAATGAAGAGGGGAAAGTGACCTAAGGGGATCCCAGGGAGTTATTTATAGGGGAGTTGGGAGTAGGAGGATCGTCCGATGACGGATAGGGAAAGGCAAGATCTAACGTTCGCCATTCATTTGTGCTCGGAGATAACAAACCTCGGGAAACTGCGTCTGACACCGCACATGGCTCCCCACAGGGCGACGCCTCATTGCTAGACACGCCTAATAGGAGGGTAACACATGCCCGAGCAATAAATAGGAGATAGGACCGAAGCGATGGGCACCATTATGACAGCATGGGAGCCGCTTCAGTGAAAGTAAGACACCTTCCCGAGGCTCGTGTAGGAGGCCAACAGGTTGCCCGGGTGAAGCATTCTCGCCCGAGTAGTTGAGTCAGTCGTCTCATCGCTTCCTTTGATTAGACTCGAAGGAAGGGCATATGATCCGGGCAGATGTAGCCTAGGGAAAGGCGGGACCAGCTCAAACCGGTCCGCGGGGAGGAGGACCGAGCAAAAGGTCCTGTCAGCAGTTAAGGCTAGCCCCGGTCGGCTGGTGTAAAGCCATTTAGGCAAGGGTCGATTCGGGGTCCCCAAGAATGCCCGGTTGAGAGTTCACCGGGTGAAGGACCCCGCCCAGCCTTCATTGTCTCGCCCGAGCGGAGGTCCCCGCAAGACCATCGGGATCACATCTAGGGCCGCTCATGGGGATCGAGGGCGTTCGAAAGTGAGACTCATGGGAAAATAGTTTCTCAGCCGTCGATCGACTAAGCACGGGTGGCTGATCGGCCAACGTATTACGCCTAGGCTATGACCTACACATCTAAGGAGTACGGAGGAAATCTGGGAAAGCCTGTTAGAGGACAGTAAGGCAGCGCTGGCTCACTGAGATGACAAGTATTTAAGAAAGGTGGGTGGTTGTATCACTAGGTCGGGTTACTAGGTTGCACCATGATAGAGTTGGCCCCTTCATAGGCCCACAAAGCCTGTTGTCGGATTCACATTAAATTTCTTAAGATACTTTGGCAAGTTTTGGTCGGTTGCCTCGCCTATATAAAGGCGCTCCGCCCTTCAAAAAAGGGGACTTTCTCAACAATTCTCTTCCCGTTTCCCCGTTCACATGAGCCCGAAGAGAGTCGCCGGAATGCCCTCTTGCTGGAGCCTTGCGCAGTTGATCTTTGTGCTCAACATAGGGATTTCTGTCCCTGGCCCTCTCTTGCCCCTCCGGCCGGGCATCCCTACCGTCTGGTTGGACCCATCCAACCGTCCGAGCGACGACCTTGCTATCAGTCCTTGGTCAACATTTCGACGAGTCATTGCGTAGTGGCCCCACTTTCACTTATTGACAAGATCACACCTTTTACATATTATATTAACTACTAGGTAACTTTTACATGTTATTTAATAACGCTTGGATAGATTTTATAAAATATAAATTTTAAATCCTAAATTTGCTTTAAACTGTTATAATAATTGTTCAATAATTTTACATGATATAATTATCGGTAACAATTATCACTAGCTATTATAATAAAATTGATTTAGTTTTCAATGATAAATTGATAATTAATATATGAGTATTATTAATAATTAATATATAAGTATTATTATTTTAAAATTTGAAAGTACAAAATGAATGTATCCATTCTTTCCACGTGTTAGATAAATGAGGCTTATTTGATGGAAAAAGGATGTACATTTAGGGGCGTTTGGTATACATTCAGCAATGAAAATGATAATGAATTTTTATTGAGGGATTTATGAGTTTAGTGATAACAAGTTAAATTATAAAATCAAGGATATTATATCTATATTTTAATTTCGATTCTCATATACCCAATATCATAAATAAAAATAAAATCTATTTTATTTCGAAATCTATTTTATTTCTATTCCCACCTTCTAAATTCGCTTTTAAATAACCCCTAATATTACTTTACTTGCTTTCCAACAAACGCAACATCGGAGGAATTAAAATTACCCAACATTTTTTATCAAAGAAAAATGCAATTAAAGATAAAGTTTATGATTTGACTGGATTATTTTCTTTACTAGGCAAGTAAAGCTCGAACCTTATTGGGTTTTCGCGAGCCGGTCCGTTATATTTCGTCAGCCGGCGGTCCACCGAATCGCGTGTACGAACTGAGAAGAGAGAGCGATGCTGCAGAGGGCCAAATCCCTCCACCTTCCACTCCGCTCCGCCGCCGTCGCCGCCGCCACCATCGAATCCCCCTTCATCGTTCGCCGAGCCTATCCTCTAATTTCCGTTCGCGAGTACCGCAGCAGTCGTTCTCGCGATGACTTACCCTCCTCCAGGTGTGACACACCGCTCTCCCTCCCTAAGATCCTTGATCTACAAGTTTTTTTTTTTTTTTTTTTGCTTAATTACTGAAGAGGTTCATTTGGGTTTCTCTCAGGTATGAGCATCAGTCCCTTATCAATTGGGGCATCCGGATCGTGCCTGAAAAGAAGGCATATGTCGTGGAGAGGTTCGGGAAGTATCAGCGCACACTAGACTCTGGGATTCATCTTCTCGTCCCATTCGTTGACCGGATCGCGTACGTGCACTCCCTCAAGGAGGAGGCGATCCCTATTCCTAACCAGTCTGCCATTACCAAAGACAATGTCAGCATCCTGATTGATGGGGTTCTCTACGTTAAGGTCTGCCTTTTTTTTCTTCTATTCTTTCCGGAAGTTTTTGAGCCGGCCATTCTATCGTGGTTGCAATTTCATGAGGCCGCTAGTAATCTAGTTTAATTTTATATGCATCGAATTTTGTTGTGATGTTTCTACTTGCATCTCCTATAGCTTGCAAATGAAATCTTGTAGATTGTTGATCCCATCCTTGCTTCCTATGGCGTGGAGAACCCAATATATGCTGTAATCCAGTTGGCACAGACGACGATGAGGAGTGAGCTGGGGAAGATCACTCTCGACAAAACGTTTGAAGAAAGGGATGCTCTAAATGAGAACATTGTGGTATGTGTTCCTTTTCCTCCCTATGCAATGTCACCTTGTATGTGGCGAAAATCAGTTTGATAATTCCTTTATGGAAACATTCCTTTCTGCTTTTGACTACACACTTTTCTTTGGAAATGCTATTAAATCTTATGCCTTTACAATCACATGTACTCTAACATTTACTTCGTCGCTGCACTTCACAACAAAATCAGTGCTTTATGTAGCAGCATCCACCATGCGTAAATTCACATGTAATTAACTTTATACCTTTGCAAACCAATCTTAAAGCCCCTACATTAATATTTGATGCTAAAAGTTTACACATTGTTGTTTACTCCTCTTGTAATAAGTCCATTTGATAGGCTTAGGTTTGCTAGCAGTGCAATTGTGCTTGTGATTACAAAACCCGCAATTAGTAGTTTATTTTTCCTTCACTTGTACCCATCCTTTGTCCGTCCACAGAGAGCAATCAATGAGGCTGCTTCTGATTGGGGTCTTAGATGCTTGCGTTATGAAATCCGTAAGTTGAAGGATTTATTTATCTATGATGTGTGTTGTTGAGCTACTATTGCTTTCTTTGTAAATTCAAGTTGCTGTCTTTCTGAAGGGGATATATCTCCACCACCTGGAGTCAAGGCAGCTATGGAGATGCAAGCAGAAGCAGAAAGAAGAAAACGTGCTCAGGTTCTTGAATCTGAAGGTACTCGTGCACTGCACTAAGTAATATCCTTTGCTGTAAAGCGTTGTTTGTAGCATGCTATTGTAGATTGGTTTATGTACAATCATAATTCATCTCGTGAAAGTATCAATTCAATTGGAATGTTGCATCATTTAGCCTGCCATCATTCCATTTCAGTTAAAACACTGAAACTTGTATTTAACAGGAGAGAGACAAGCTCACATCAACATTGCGGATGGGAAGAAAAATTCGGTGATACTACAATCAGAAGCAGCAATGATGGACCAGGTTAACAGGGCAAAAGGTACTTTTGATAAGATAGGTTTAGCCTATTTTGTCATATGAACTATGTTACCATGTTATGTAAGCAGTTATCTTTTATGACGTTGTTGCCTTTTTGAAAAGAAGATTCTTGGTTCGCTCTTGTTGCAATAAACTAATAAAAGAATAAGTTTGATTGAAACTCAGAGCTGAATGCAACTATAGCTTAGAAATTCTTGTGTCACACTTTCAGAACTTCTGACACTATAACAAGATATCACTAGATATAATCATTAGGTAGTTCATGCTTCTACAAAACCCACCAGAATAATTATTATATACACATATATATTCAAAAATCAATAAAATTTATGTGAGGAGACTTTTTTTGAAGGACACTGACTTTTGCCCCAACATCTGAAGTGTTTTCTAATTGTATAGCTTCTGTTGGAAATTGTAATTCTCTTGCTTACTGAGTTAATCAGTCAATGTCCATTTCCTTCTCCAAACTTCTAAATAATTCCTACTGTATTATTTCCATTTATTCTTTATTTTCTTTTGTGACACCCCAATTTAGTCTTATATTGTTAACTAGCCGTGTTAGTTTGCATAAGATGACTTAATTGTGATAAAGTTGGCTTTAAGCATGTTAGAGCATGTCGAATTTTCAGATCGGGCTTTGTTTCAGCATTGTTATCACAATGGATCTTTTTCTCTTCTTGTTCTTAGAATCCAAATATTCGATAGTGAATGGAGTGGGACAACCATTGGGTCTCATATTGCATCGGCTGAGGTTTGATTCTTTATACATGGGCCTTGAAGTGTAAGCATTAAGTGGGGAGATTGTGACACTTCAATTCATCCGCATTGAAATTTTGGCCTTATCCTATTGGTACATTGAGATCGAGTGTAGTTCGATACATAGCTGTAACTTGAGGTTAATATAAGAGGTCACACGCATGGATCTTTTTTCTTAAAATGGTTTGGATTGTACAAACATAGTAAAAGAATTGTTAACTTATAATAAGTTTTTTCTCGAAATAGTTAGAAAAGTGATATGGTTACATGTTCAAGCTCTGCATTAAAGCTTTATCGTGTATGCTGCACAACAAGGTTAGACAATGAGAACCTAAGAAAAGTTAGATCAGGTGAGCATAGCCTTCTCTTCACTTTGCATTTCACATCTTTGAAATTTTCATTTTTATTCATATCTAGATCAAGAAGGGGAGCCTTGGCCCAACATTAAGTTACTGCCATGTGATAGGCGTCATAGGTCCGAGTCGCGAAACCACCTTTTGTAATGCAGGGTAAGGTTGCGTATAATAGGACTCAATGTGGTCCGATCTTCTTCGA